>JAQHUG010000008.1:16143101-16162222 GCA_028555095.1 Dicrostonyx torquatus | reverse complement strand
GCACACACGCACATATGCACATACACATACACGCATGCATACACAGACACACACATGCATGCACACACACGCATGCACGCACACACACACACTCACATACACGCGTGCACACAGAGACACACGCGTGCACACGCACGCATGCACGCACACACACGCATATATTCACGCACACACATGCACGCACACACACATACACACACTCACATACACACGTGCACACATAGACACACGCATGCACACACACGCATGCGTCACACATATATGTACGCACACACACATATGCACGCACACACTCACATACACGCGTGCACACACAGACACACATATTCACGCACACACACATGCACGCACACACACATACACACACTCACATACACGCGTGCACACACAAACACACACATGTACACACATACGCATGCACGCACACACACGCACATATGCACGCACACACACACATGCACGCACACACAAACATACACACACTCACATACACGTGTGCACACACAGACACACGCATGCACGCACACGCATGCACGCACACACGCACATATTCACGCACACACAATGCATGCACACACACATACACACACTCACATACATGCGTAAACACACACATGTACACACATACGCATGCACGCACACACACGCACATATGCACGCACACACACACATGCACGCACACACACACATACACACACACTCACATACCCACAGTGAGTTTGTGTGTGTATATGTGCACATGCACATTTGACTCTCTAAGAACTATTAAGTTAGCTCAGCAGGTTGGAAGACAATCGTTCCAGTCATAGCAATCAATGTTACTTTGCTATGCTAACAAAAAGCATGCAGAGGCCAAATAAAAAGCACTATTATTTTTAAGAAAATAATGTATTTATGTATAAATATAACAGCACACACACACAAGTTTATTCTATCTCCAAGTGGAAAGTCACATGCCCTAATATCTAAAATAACTTTATAAATACAATTGAAATGGGAATAATTTCTTCATCAATATTAAGGACCAAGATGCATATATATCATTGGTGAAAAAAACATTAAATAAGCCAGGAACCACGGAGAAACAGAGCCCTACAATGAGACAAGCTGATTTTGACATGGGTTTTATTTATTTATTTTTTGACGTGGGTTTTAATGACAAAAAAGAAAAACATTCTTTAAGATGATGCTGAACCAATTATATAGTAGCAGGCAAAACCAGACAAACATAACACAGAAAAAAAAAGTGCTTAACCATCATAATTTTCATCAACCTGCATCTATCAAGCACCATATTTTTCCCAGTTCCCTGAAAGCTGTAATTAGAAAGAGAAACAATAAACTTTAGCAGTTTTCGGAAAACAGAGACCCTAGGGAAGTACGTCTAAGAAAATAGATTTCTATCTAAAACTATTTATGAATATATCTATGTGTTTCTGTGAGTGTAAGCAACATGCATGTGAAGGCCAGAAGAGAGCACAGGATTGCTTGAGTCTGGAGTTACAGGAGATCGCAAGACTTTTGAACTGTGGTCCTCTGGAAGAGCAACAAGTACCATGAAGCCATCGCTCCAGACCCATGGAAGAAAAAGAGTTCCAAAACTGGAAACCAAACACGTGGCCTAAAAAAATAAATTATTGACTTGAGCTCCACAAAATTTAAAAATAGCTGAAGATATGAATAAGAGAACAATGAGTTTAAGAATGGGAAAATATTTATAAACATTATGTATGAATAAAGTCTGGTTAGCCAGATCACACAAGAACTCGAACTCAACAGTTAAGAAGTCTATAATTACAAAAAAAAAAGAACAAAAATAACTTTTATCAGAGTATGCAGAGATGGCAGATATTTACATGAAAAAAATTCCTGCAGAATTATCCATTTGGAAAATACAAATCAAATGCACAATGAGATATAGTCACCCACCTGCACAAGAATGACCAAACTGGGCTACATATTGAGACCCTGCCTCAAAAACTCCAAAACTAGGTTCATGTAAGTGAAACCAAACAAACATAAAGAAGAATTTGCTAAGGATGCCCAGATTTCCTTTACAGGGAGTTCTACTCTAACTACCACCTTGTGTACCTGGACTGACATCAGGATTCAGGCTTCCTTTGGGAGGAGGAAGTGATACTGGCTAGGGTGGATAGAAAAACTTCTCCGATAGGTGTTATTCTGTTTTGTAATCTAAATGATACTTAACTTTGCTTTATTTGTTCTCTGTGTGTTGAAAAGAAAAGAGTTAGGGTACAACTCAAGAGAGACCAAACTACCACGTCTCAGTTGAGCATCAGTGTACCCACCGTTCACTGTACCTGCCTGGACTCTCTTCAAAACCCGCTCTTCCCCGCTAATTGAACAATGTTTATATGGAAGTTTTTATTTTGCTTCTGAACCCAATGTAACCCAACCCAACATAATTTAAATAGTCATATTTAATAAGATCTATATCAGAAGAAAAGCAAGGTCTTACGTGAACATCAAAAAGAAGGGCCTAACCTCATCTAGAGGAAGACATAAAAGACTTCTCAAGGGAAGTAAGGTTAGCTCTGACGTTTAAAAATTCAATCAGAATACAGCCACAGGTGAGAAAGAGGACAGCAGCAAGAAAAGAAAGAAAACCGTGACAGAAGTTCATTTGGGATATCGAGGAACTCATCTATCAAAACGAATACTGCCTATTTTCGGTTTGGAAGAAGGACAAATCACACAACATAGGGGCACAGTGTTTCCCAGAGAAAACTCTATTTAAGTTAGTAGTAACTGGGAACATTTGTAGCAAGTATTGTTTCTATTATGCATCTAAGTTGCAACAGCAAATCCCTTGGTCTAAATAGCAGAATGGTCTCTTCTAGTGGGAGAACATTACCCTGCGACTAGTTAACACCAGCCAGTCTGACCTTCTTTGCTTATATTTTCGTTCCTTAATGAATTGTTATGCAAAGCGAGGTGCATGAGCACATGTTTTTCCTATTGCTTCATATACATATACACAGTCTGGAATGCTAAATCTCATATGGAGGAAATGGCATTGCTATTGAGGCCTTTGCAAACATGTTAGCTATGACTCCCGCGTTAACACGATAATTGTTTCCACACACATAGTGCGACCCACAACAAGAATTATTAAAAAGATTTAAGAGAAGCCTACCATGAACATTTGTACTTTCATTAAAACAAACAACAACAGAATGTTATGCTGACTTGGTAAATATAAATCACACCAGCGTGCTCCTTTAAACACTTACTCTTGTTAATGATGTCTTTCCTGTCCCCATTCCTTTCCCTCACTCTCTCTCTTCCCTTTCATCTCTTTCTCTCTCCTTCATTTTTCCTTTGTTTATTTGATATTTGATCTCTCTCTCTCTCTCTTGATTTTGAGTACAAAATTGTGACTTGAAAGTATTTACAATTAGGATAAAAAATGAAATAAAGTGAAATGTTAGTTAACTATCTAAAACTTAAAAATATTTATCTCAGTCCTCAAAAAAAAAATAAAGGTCAGGTTCTGAAAGATGAGGAAAGTCCTAGAAATGAATCTAGCTTATTGAAATGAAAATCCCTGCCATTGAGCCCCATCTAAATACCTTCTCCACTCACCCTTCCCTTCTGGTACTAGAAAAACAAGAAAAGGCCTTTGGGTCACCAATAAGAATTTTTGTTTCTTTTTAAGGAAAATTAAAGCCTGTTAACCAATAACATATGAAGGTGCCCTGCACAAGCATTCCTGGGTGGAATCTGAGCCCAGAACCCTCTGGGTCCAAAATATCGGTTTTACCAAATTACAAAGCGTTCTTAGGATTGTGGTACTGAGTACTGTGTTAAAATTTACAGTATTCAACAAACAAATCTTGCAGCTTGTAGATAAAGAACTATTTAATTCATCACGGAAACTTGATACAATCATTCCTAAGACACAAGCGCCACGTGTGGAGTTCTCATTTCTTAGTGGAGGGGTCATATGACTTTTCTGTTTCAGTCTTTGCACTAGCTACGACACGGTTGGTTAGAAGGGGTAAAAACAGATGGTCAAGTGGAAATCCAGCCCCTCCTGCTGATTTGAGTGACAGAGGAGCTGACTGACACTGTTACATTAAGAGCAATAAAAATTTGACCTAATCCAAGAACGTACATTTCGTCTTTCTTTTCCATAATGTGTTTATTTTAGCCATTTTGGACTCTCAGGACTTCAATTTCCTTCCCATTCTCGCCCAGTTCTAACCAGCACGGGGTCACGCTGTTCCCTTCCTCGTGTTTTTCTGGTGTCTGTTCTCTGATTCATCCTACTATAAGCATCACAAAATGCTCCGTGGCTCTTAACCTTTTGGGATACAAAATGTGAAAGAGGCTAAAAGCTGAGAAAGAAATTTAGAGGTAATATTTATTTACTTATTTGTTTGTTTAATGTTTATGTGTGTTGGTAGTTGACCTGAATGCGTATGTCTTGAAAGGGAGTCAGCTCCACTGGAACTTGAGTTGCAGACAGTTGTTAGCTGCCATGTGGATGCTGGGAATTGAACCTGGGTACATAGGAAGAACAGCCAATGCTCTTAACCATTGAGCCATCTCTCCAGCTCCAAAGATGGGAAATTGCCAGTTTCTCCTGAGAAAAGGAAAATATGGAAAAGTATCAAATATGACGCTTGGAAGTTGCAGGAAATCTATCGGTCATTCACACAAAACTGTGTGGGAACTTTTCAAAAGTCCTTTCTTGCTTTCTCATCCACTATCATCCAGGATCTAGAGAGGGCTATCCTACTCAAGGTGTAATCTTTGATTCCATTTTGCGTGACGGAAATGGGTAGGGTTTTTTTGGTGCTCTACTACTGTGTACTCTGGCCATTCCTCTTCCATCCCACTCAGAGTATCCCAGGCTCTAGGGAGGCTGGAGAGGCGGCTGTTTCCTACAGTCTGAGGCAATGTTCCCTAAGGAATAGGAAGCAAGTGCCCTAAGGGCAAACGGCAAGCAAACCAAAGTTTGGGAGAGGAGACTGCGCCTTAATGATAGCTTCATTTACATCTGCCAGGTTGTCGTTTTCAAAAACGTGAACTAGGAGGAAAGCCGCAAGAGTGGTTGAAAGTGTGAATGAATGAATTGGATGTTCTTGACCGCGGAGAGAGCTTGTGATTCTCCCATGATCAAATGGGGTTCCGAGTGGTTGTTTAGAAATGGGGCTTTAGAAAAATGAACCATATTCTCAACACAACGCATATCCATTCTTTACTAAAATCCTTGAGCTAAACGTAATGCTCAAGGGCAAAGTGGGTGCTCGAAGACCACTAAAGAGGCCTTAAGAGACTGTGGTATTCGGATTATATGATCGTTTATACATACAGTCGACTGTAAGAGTCCTCTCATGTTAAAAATGTTTTGGGAATGATTTTGAGGAGTAGACTTGGAAAATTCAAAGTCCATATCCTCATCACAAACCTTGCAATAGTATTAAAATATGACTTTATTTGTTTTTAAACCCAAATGCTCTCTAAATCACTGTGCACTGTGCATTTCAATAATAACTTTTTTTTACTAACTTCCTAATGATTGTTCTTATGCCATAGATTGGCTCAAAAGACAGTCTGACATAAGCTTTTTTAATTGTTTTATGTTCCAAAATTATTTCTGTACACATCTCAGATGATTAATAAAGAAACATTATTTTATGAAGACAAGGACTAAAACTCATAAAGCATTTATGTATATTGATGTTAGATGTTTTTTCAACTCAAGAATCTTTGCCTTCTAAGAAACACTGTTTTAACAAAAATCATGTCTTCTCTTTCATGAAACTGTATGGTTACTGCTATTGAAAGCATCTGGCAATATATATTCACTAATAGGAAAAATTCAGATTTGATATATTTATATTTTGTATATATAAAACAATATAACATAAGAGAGCAATGTAAATATCATTTTATTTCATTCACACTGAGTTCAACTGATAATAACACTAATAATACACTTAAAACTTTAAGAAGTTATACTTAGGTGATATTTATCTTATTTCTCAAGAATAAGTTTATTCTGATAGTTGATGAGCTACAGAGTCTTAGTATCTCATCAAAGACACATTATAAATAAATAAATAAATTAGACATAACATTATACAACATTTAATTTTACATCATGACAATCCTCCAAAGCCAACAATTCTTCAGGCACTAATAAGCATACTAATCTTGCAACATTTAACATAAATAAGAAATAAAAGACCATTTTCCTTAGCTTTCCTATGAAGTTAGGCAATTTATTAGAAAACTTTTGGTTATTTTCAGGTGCCCTTAGTTTTTCTAGAGAGTTTTCTCTAGACCAACCGCCAGATCAGGGGTCACTATTTTATGTGCCCCAGAGCCAGGAGGGGTTTTGGAATATCCATTCCTGGGATTCTCAGCTTAAATGACACAAATGGGTATCACGAAAACAGAGTTTCTTGCTTCTCAGAGGCCTCTGGGTGAATTCTGATGTCTCCAGACCCTGTGGGCAACTGGTCTTTAACTGTTAACAGATTTTTTTTCTGTCCACTGCAGGGCCTGAATATTATAACTTCCCATATGTGTTGCAACAGGAGAAAAACTGGGGATAGTAATCTGTTTCAACATGCCTCCTAATACAGGATACCCTCTATAGCAGAGAGTTGTCACTCACTCCACGTGACATGCCTGCTAAAGAGTTCAGGGGCATGAAAAATGGAGAGTGAAGAGCAGCCATTTTGTCCCGGTCCCTTCCTTGGATCAGAACCCTTCTTCATCTTGTTCAAGTTAGATGGCCTACAACTAGTGAATGTGCAAATGGTCCCTGGGTCTCTTTAAGACAGTACCATAAAATAAACCTTGGCCCAGACTTCTTTTTAAGCCATGCCAAAGAGTATACTGGAATGCAATGCTTTAACCAAGAAGGGAAATAAAAGTGTTACCCTTGGTCATCCGTCTACCTGTTTGATTTAGATACTCCTAGTGGCCACATCTACATAAAAGATCATAAGTGTCATTCAAAACATGGTGGCACATTTTGTTTCCTGCAACACTAATGTGTTTCAGGTACTTTTATAAATTTATTGAATAGTGTTTGTGATTATGAGATGAGAATTCATCAGTGTTGTGCATGTGTGTATCTGTCAGTTCTCCCTACAAAAGAAACTCCTCAAACCTCAGTGGTGTAAGGTGTGCTCCAGCACACACTGGTCAAGGCCAGGGCTTCTTAAACTCTTTTGCGATCCATGTTGTCCAAAAATTTTTATGCAACATCAGTCATATGGGTACATGAGGTAGCTATAGCAGTCAAATACTTACTGGCAAATCATAAAGAATTTTGTTATAAAATAATTGTGTGGCATACATGTACTATTTTTTGTTAAAGATGAAATAATATTTGCATAGTAGCGAGATGGCTATGCTTGCCTATTTTTCCTAAAGAAGTTGATCTTGGCTGAATACTTGATGCTGCAGGCTATGGAAAATCTTGTCTCTTTTCAGAGTGGATCAGTTTTGTAACCATCAATGATGAGAACATAGCTTTGCAGACATATGTGGGGCCATTTGAGAAAGGGCTGGGAATACTACCCTAATCCCAAGCAAAATTCATTTCATAATTTTTTATGAAACTCAAATCAAATAGTAATTTTGAAAATTATTCTACGATTGTGCAGAAACATACTGCTTTGCTCCCTTACATGCTGAGGAACGACTCCAGGGAAATGATAAAGTTTCCCGTAGCTCCACCACCACACTTCTAGAGAAGGAGAAAACTTTGCACACCTGGTGGAGTCACCACAGTTAATACCATACACTAGTCTGGAGCCTGAGATGAGGTGCTTCAGGGAACATGTGTTGATGCTGTGTGGTGTGACCACATGCCCAGTGGCATGAATGTAGTGGCGTGCACTGTGTTCAGAAGCATGATTGTGGTAAGGTCATGCAGTGTGACAAGGACTGATGCTACCAGGAAAATGTCAATTCACTTTGCATTTAATTTCCAATTTTGGGTTTTGCACGTTCACAAGATTTTTACTGCTGCAAGTTCTTTTCACAATCCCATCTGGGGTCTTAGCCTATATGGTTGGTTCCAGATGTGTGGTCTGGACATCTCTGCTGACCTTGAGGCTGTTTAGCCAAAAATCCAGTATATATATATAGCTCCTGTCAGAGAACACCCGGCTTGGGGAGATAGGAATATTTGGCATTTTTTCATATTACATATATGTGTCAGCAGCCCACCAGGACTATTCGTAAGCAATGGGAGAAGCCCAGAGAGGGTAAAATGCAAGCCGGTGCTTCCCCACCCACTGTGTGTGGCTTGAACACTGCTGTGCAAACAAAACTAGGACGGATGAAGACTTCTAATTTACAGAGCATAGTCAGGGGCTAGAAATGAGATGGGGAAATTGGGCCAATTTGCAGTCTATCGCCAAAGTTTCACTTGTAAACCAAAGCTTCTCTCAGACACTGCTCACAAAAGCACTTTTCTCCTGGCTAGATAGTAAATTTTTAAGAAATTTACCACCATCACTCCTTAGCTACTAAGAACAGCAAATGAAAAATAAACTGTACTTTACACAATTATATTTTTGGAGATAATTTTCCCCTTAATGTGCCTCTGAGTTTCTATTTTTACTATTTTATTTGTGTGTGTGTGTGTGTGTGTGTATGTGTGTGTGTGTGTGTGTAGATCAGAGGACCACTTATGGGAATCTGTTCTGTCCTTCTGTCAGGTAGGCCTCAGGGATCCAGCTCAGGACATCAGGCTTCTGGCAAGCATCCTTATGCACTGAGCTGTCTCTCACAGCTCGGAGTTTGTACTTTTAATTGAACAACCTCACCCCTTTTTATCTCATAAAAGTCTATTCTAAATCACTTAAGAAACTAAGAGGATTATAGTTTTATAAGCAGGCAACTTACTAAGATAAGACATTGTGACATTTGAGGCCATGCTCTGCCCTTCTCCCTGGCATTCAACTGAAGGAAGAGAGCAAGTCTGGCTTTTCCCTGGGAATTCAGTGCAAGCCCTAACAACCTGCCTTGTTCTTTAAGTTTCAAAACGGTGGGCCGGATCTCACCAAGCGAACGTCTTCTTCTCTGGAATTCTAGAGTCTAAATTTACATTTGCAGTTTTCCTCTGGTTAGAGGCTCAAGTACGATATTTACCTTCCCACTCGGCCTGAGCAGGAGCACTGAGCACTTACAGAGCAGGAAACGCACATATGCCGGGGTCAAATGATTTACCTTCGGCTCACAAGTAATCAATAGCAGAGCAGGGAGGGGCCCAGCGTGGCCTGCTCTCTCCATGTGCCAAGCCTTATTAAACGCTGCAGACTCACGTCTACCCCGTAGTCAGGGTAAAGAACGGAGATTGGACGGCTCATTTCCACCCAGGTGGAAATGTGAGTACAAGGCCTGTTAAATATGATATATTCCTAACACACGGCAATTACCCAGACACCTGTGGCCTACAAGTCAGCCGGCTCTTGAGGGAAAAATGTGTCCCTCGCTCAAATAGCTGGCCCCACGTTTCCTTGTTTTCACCTGAGGTTATATGATCTGCTGGTTCGACACGAGGGCGTGCCACGAGAACTGTTTCTTCATTACGGTGACTCCGAGGTGTGAGCGCTTGATTTGTGGCTTTGATTTCTCTCTCTTAGAATATCGGCTGGTTCCGGTAGCCTGTGATGAAGAAAATGTGTTTCCGCGGGAGTGTGCCTGCACTCAGGGAAAGCCATCTGCTGACGTTATCAAGGTGCGGCGAACACCCCCACACGCTCAACTAGGTTTCGACCTCCACTGGGCATCTGGAAGCTTCCCGAGAAGTCCTTGAGTGGGGATAACAAGCCGCAGGCATTTGCTGCTCGACAGGTGCAAATCAGCTCTAGAGGGCCATGGAGAGGGGCTTGGTCCACACTCCTCAGCCTGGGGACACTGGGTTGTGTTTATGCAGTTAGGTACTTGTAGTCACGGCTTCTTTCTGAGGGATAAAAGAACAAGTGGGGGACATAAATAAGAGCATGCTGACATGATGAAGGCGAGAAGACATAATTCTTACAAGTCAATCTCCCCCTCAAAGGGGAAAAACTTTGCCACTTTGTGTTTCCATAAGTTTAATGATAATTTTCAGGATTCGTTTATCTTGTTTAAATTTACTACATAAAATATTTACACAATAGCCAACTGTTTGTGACAACTAGAGAGGAGGGCCTACGGTCTGCAAATGTGAGCTTTTCCTTCCACTGCAGGCTGCAAAATCCCATTGATGATGCAGATCTGGTCCCTAATATACTATCCAGAAAAGAGAAAAGGGTACATTTAACGTCTAAAATTCCTACAAATGTAAACTAAATATAAATTATGGGACTGAAAAGACAGCTCACATGTTAAGAATTCTTACTATTCTCAGAGAACCTGGATTCAGTTTCCAGCACCCATAGAAACCACCCGAAATCCAGCTCCTAGGGGATCCAATATCTCTTCTGCCTTCTGTGTGACATAAACTCATGGAGGCTAACACACACACACACACTGAATACACAAGTATATAAATAGTAAATGAAGATGTAAATTATTAGGATGGAAGCGGCTTTAAAAATCTCGACTACTACATGTTCGTCACTACATGACAGTCCTCATGACACCTCGTACGTTCAGAGACCTTAAAACTACTAAACAAAACTACTCAGAAACAGCCAGGATGCCAAGATAAACTTCCCGACTTTAGCGCTTACCCATTGCCTTCACCCTGTCTCTTCTCTTTCCATTGACATTTTATTAAATGATGGTTTTAATGAGTCCATTTATTTTCACACTGATACTTAGCACCAGGTATGTTCTTTCAATTTTCCTTCTTGGCAAATTCTTGCTCGGCTTCCAAAGACTAACCAGCCTAGCTTGAAGTGGTGAGGGGTTGTTGAAATACAAACACATATATTCATGGACAGACACACAGACACACAAAATATAGCTAGGTTTGGGTGATCTGTGATCTTGGAGAGAGAAACCTCAGCACATAAGGAGCTCAGCATGTTTATTATATGGAGTTGAAGAAGAAGACAGAGTTATCACATGAAGATAAACAAGGCAATGGAGTTTATGATATACACGATGGTCAAAACAGATTTAACTACTCTCAGTAGAAGCGGTCTTTGAAGGCAGACAGTCTTCAGGCTATGAACACAGCAGGCAGGGTTGGGAATAATGATGGGCATTATATGCACACGCTATCAGCATCTGCACACAGACCAGAAAGGAAGGTTTGTTATTTCCCTCAGAGTCTCAAAGGGAGGAGATGGGGGGCTTCACCATTTCTGTCTGTGTCTGAGTCCAGGCTTCTTAGCATGGCTGTGGCTGCACCTACAGCAACAACACACATTCCCTCAGGACTTCACTCAAGCAGGACTTTCTCCATTCCCTACACTTTCTCCTCTTTTAAAACTATTACGAAGATCATCAAACAGAGCTACAAAGATGACCAGAAGACAATATAAAACCTCATTCAGTATTGAACATGTAAGCAGATTAGCTACCTTTTGTTTTCCTTCTGCTTTATCCCAAGAGGAAACTATTGGTTACATATGTATAAATGTCACTTTTTTATACTTTTTAATACTTGTAAGACATTAATAGATATTTTTAAAATTCTTAATCAGTATATGGCTATTTTGCAAATTAAACTTTATATTATTTATTACAAAAGAGTATATTGACATTTGATTGCTTTTGCTTTGAGATTTGCCCATGTTTTGTGACATTTGTACTGTCACATGTCATTCCATTGTTTAAATGCCATCCACATTAGCACCTGTGTGCTCCTAGTAAGAAAGAGCCATACTGTATTTATAACAATTGGATTTTTTGGGGGAGTTCATGTTGTAGAGACTGGGACAGTTCATCTTCATTGTCAATGCAACACTACTTTGAGTCACCTAGGAGACACATCTCTGAGCATGTCTGTGAGACTGATTCCAGCGAGAATTAGTCGAGAAGGAAAGAACCATTCTGAATGTGGATGGTGCCATCCCATGGGTTGGGGCTCAAGGCTGAAAAGAGGAAGAGGAAGAAGCTGAGCAAGGCTGCTTCCTGACTGCACGGAGTGAGACAGCTGCTGTGCTCCTGCGCTTGCACCTCCCCAGAATGGATGGGACACTTAAGGAATGTGCCACATCAATCCATCCTTCCTCACACTGATTTTGTCACAGCGCCAAGAAACTAATGCACTAATATTTGTTGACTCACAGCCCCCCCCTGCTCCTCACTAATTTGCAATGAGGGTTCTCATAAACAAATACCTGCATATGGCATTTGTGGCTCTGCTTCTCTAAAATTTCTCTTCTGCCCTGGTGTCAACATGCCCTCTTCTCTACCATGCAGCACAGTGCTTTAATTGTAAGCAATCATTTGTTAACATGCTCTTTTGATTTTCTTTGCAACTTCATTCATTCCTGAAACTTTGTCTTAACTGTTGTTGCTAGATTATAAAAAATCAAATGAGATACTGTTGTTCATTTTACTCAAGAACCTTTCCATGGGCATGAGAATGGGCTTTTAGAGTTAGAACTCTAACGTTTAAATCCCTGGATTCAGTGTCTCTTCCAGTGGGGTAGAGAACAGAGAAGAGGTGAAGAGCAGTTTTGTCATCTAGAACAGTGGTTCTCAACTTGTGGGTCATGACCTCATGGGCATCACATCTCAGACATTTACATGATGATTCATAACAGTAGAACAACAGTTACGAAGTAGCAATGAAGTAACTTGATGGTTGCCACAACATGAGGAGCTGTATTAAAGGGCTGCAGCATTAGGAAGCTTGAGAACCACTGATCTAGAGGGTGGGTAAAAGAAAAGTGTTCCTGCTTACAGAAAGAGAAGCCTGAAGGTGCAGAGAGGAAGGCCATGGAAAAGCCCAAGGATATTTCAAAGAAGCAATATGCAGCTTTGTAACTGGAGGTTTCCCTCCTGCCCACCAGTTCCCGAATAACCACTCTGAGGCTTAAACTGTTTGGCCTATTAGCTCAGACTTATTATTAACAAGCTTTTACAACTTAAATTAACCCATTTATATCATTCTGTATTTTACCCCGAGGCTCGTGGGTTGTTACCTGACATCTTGTTTCTCCTATGGCTGCTGGCGTCTCTCCCAACTCTGCCTTCTTTCTTCTTGAATTCAGTTTACTTTCCCACATAGCTATATTTTGCCCTGTCATAGGCTAAAGAAGCTTCTTTATCAACCATCGATAATCAAACATATTCACAGCATATAGAAAGATATCCCATATAACAATATTGGCAAGTGGTACTGAGAAATTATAAAGTGAAGATTAAAAGCTCTGCATGCAGAGTGGGACAGGAGCACACAGTGGGAGGTGAACAGACCCAGGAACATGATGGATGAAAATTCTTTTGAGAACTTTGAGACGGAACAGCAACACAAAATCTTCAAGTTTATGTTGATGTATTTTGAAAGTTGCTAATAATACATGTCCAATGATTACTTTGGATTTTTTTGTGTAAAAAAAATCTTTTTTTCTACTTACATTGCTTAGTGCAAGGGTCCACTCCACTTCCTTTAGTTCTTATGTATGGTCAATGGATGAACCTTGGAACCCAGTGAATATAAGAGACAACCAATAAGAGAAAAAACATAGAGGATTTTATTAATTTTACACATACATAAAGACAGTCCCAGGAATGTGAAACCTGAAGAGATGATCAGAACATATTATGGGTTTTTATACAAAAGCAATAAATCTGTGAATAAATACATGTGGATGAGGATAGGTAAGTACTTCTGGGGACATTACTAAGTGATACATGGAGCGTTCAGAAGCTAGTGGGCGGCAAGGGTGACCTCAAGCTTGTCTGGTTAGCTCATTGCAGCCCCAATTACCAACTGCTGGTGATCCAGGCCATTTGCCAGCATCGTGTAGGAAGGATGTCTCTCCCAGAAGAATCTTTATTTCTTGGTGCATGAAGGAAAAGTCAGGCTCAAATAGTTCTCTTGCAGCTAATAGTCCCTCAAGTGATGAAGTCTGGAATCATTCAAGGCACATTTGAGCCGACTTTGAGATGGCACAGCCTTAGTCCCTTTAGTGGTGAATGGCTCAGGCAAAGTGATTCATTCTGGGGAATAGCTGGGGTTTTCCAGAATACTTTGGAGTTTCCTTGCCTTTCTAATCAAGAAAGGCTCCCTAAGGGCCAGGTATGATGGTGCAAACACACCTCAGCACAGAGGCAGGAAGATCGCTGTGAGTTCCAGCCTGGATTTCTAGGCCAGTCAAAGATACATAGTGAGACTGTCTCAAAACAACAGTAGAGAGGCCCCTTGGGTACTGCTTTTCAGAGGCCAAGTCCTCCTGTCCTCAGATTTATAATTCAGTAAATATTATGTATCAGTAGAATTTTAACTTTGTTTTGTTTTTTTTTGAGACATAGTTTCTCTGTATAGCTCTGATTGTCCTGGAATTTTAACTTGTTTTGTTTTTTTGAGACAGAGTTTTTTTGTATAGTTCTGGCTGTCCTGGAACGTACTGTGTAGAACAGGCTGCCCTTGATATCTGAGATCTGCCTGTCTCTGCCTCACAAGTGCTGGGATTGAGAGTGTGAGAGTGTGCACCACCAGGCACAGTCTGAGGGTTTCAACCTTTGGCTGGTTTTACATTTAAGTTTTTAAGAGGTAAAGTTACTTTCCCTTCTTTTACCTGTAATGTGCTAATAATAGTTTTCTGGTGGCACTACACTGCCTTTTAATTAGAGTACATTTACTGTACAGCTGTGAATTTTATAAAGATATTTGATTTCATTTTCTTTCTTATTGTTCTTGTTTTAAAAAAGTGCTGCTTGCTATTATTATGTGTGCATACATGTGTGATGTGTGTATGAGAGTGTATGCCGTGGCACATTATGGTCATGTGATCAGGAGAGAACTGTTGGAAGTCTGTTGTGTTCTTTTACTGTGAATTCTGGAGATCAAACTTAAGTTATTAGCCCCCCCCCGTTATTTTACCAGCTGAAATATCTTCCCATCCCACAAGACATTTTCATCCAAGAAAAAATGTAGCCTTGACATTCTGAGCAAAGCAAATTCTTTTTAGACGAATCTATGTTCACATGCTTGTTGCTCAATTCAATGTGTTGTAACTTTTAAAATAGTGAGAAGGCTGGGCTGTAATGATGCTTTCAGACTGCCCCTATAGTTCTCATATCAAAGTGATTAATCTTCATAGGATGAGTCGTGCTCTATGGCAGTTTGTGAGGTGGAAGTTCAGCCTCCCTTAAAAGTAGATAGGTTCTCTCCATGTAGTCACATGTGTTTGACAGCTACTTAAATGTAGTAGCATGAAAATGTAAATGTATGTAGCTTTCATAGGCTCCATCGCGTTTTTAGTTTTTCCTTAAAGAATCTGCCAAGCTTTACTTTAAGGACTACTTCGTTTCAAGTGCTTTCCATTTATTTTCTGGATGGTCAGTATATTATATTGTGTTCTTTGAATTTAAACTTTATTATTATCCATCATTTTAAATGCTAATATTTTTAACCGTGTATTTGCACCACCTCTCTTTGTTCCTAAGTATTGTTTTGTCTACTAACTGACTCTCTATATAGAGACAACTTTTAACTCAACTGTCTTTAACTGAACTTTGCATTCTGCCTCAATATTTATTTTGAGTATTTCCTTAGCGGCCACCATTCTCTTCTCTCTGTGTGTGTTTTTTGTATTATTTATCTGGGTTGTTTATTTTGAGCAAATAGTCACATTTTAGCCCTTTTTTCTAATATGATATATAATATAACGTGTAATACATATCAATGGTGCATCCTTGTATTCATGATCTGAAGGGGGAGCCTTATGTTTTCAGGGATGCTATGCTGCTACCGTGTCCTTCTAGCTGAGTTCAAGTTATCCATTTTATTTTTCTTCAACCTGTTAATTACTTGGAAATGGTTTGTTGGGTTGGAAAATTCTTTTAAAAGTTATTGCATTGTTTTCTTAATGCTTTAAATAATATGTCTTCTCTGGACCTATAACTAAACTGCACAGTTCTTTAGTATTCTATTCTATTGAATTTTATTTACAGCTATGCATTTTATTTAATGTAAATTTGCACTGCAAGTTCATTTTTATTAGAGTTTTAGCTATGTGAATCCTTGAAGCGTGTTTCAGGTACTCGGAGGGTACAGGCATTTGCCTTGGCAGCCAGCACACAATTACTATCATTACACAGGGAAGACCCTAATGTAACAGACAACTTCAGATATGTTTGATGTTTGGGAGTTGCTTCCATCACCATGGCAGAATAAATTTCAGCTCTAGGCTCCCCTGAAGGTGTGTCCATGCATCCAAATTATTGATATACGGCGTTTTACCTGTTTGTTTTGAGATAGGATCTTGCTGTGCAGCCCTTGCTGGCCTCAAACTCATGGTTGTCTAACTGCCTGGGTCCCTCATGTGCTGGGATTGAAGGCAATCTCCATCATGCCCAGACTGATACCTTATTTTTTCAAGCAGTTTTAATTATAAAGAAAATTAAAGGGAAAATGTGATCTTCTCTGCTGCTATGTGCACACAACATCTACCATCATCACCCCTCTGCAATAGCATGATATGCTTTAGATGAGTGATGAACATACAGTAATGCATTCTTATAAGTTAAAATCTATATATAATTGAATGTATCTGTTTGTTATCCAACAGGTTTCTCTCTTGTTTTTCTATACTTCATTACATCTTGCAAGCTTAGATATATACGAGAACTAAAATGGACTCCTAAATATGCTCTCTTTCTTTGTACATTCTATTCATGGTTTTTAGAATATCTAATGTAGCCTTTGAGAATGGATGGCTGTGTAGTTCTCACATCACTAAATACCAAATACCTTCAAAATATTTACAGGTTAAGAATTATCTGCCAGAGGTTTTCTTGGAATTAGCAGAGATGCTGTGCAAGAAGGAAACCATGGAGAACTGAGAAATAAAGCAATAAACAGAGAGGGAGCATGCCAGCCCATCAGTGGGTTACGGGTATCTCTATCAGGTACAGTGGGTTCATTGTACCTCTATCAGCCAGAGTTTTGAGTCTGTGCACTTGTGAGAGACATTGAGTCTCGGGGGTGGGAAGTGCTGCTTCTGTTTGGTTTAATTGACTCTTGCTTACTAGAGCACAGAAATTATCACTGAGACATGAAGGCAAGAAAAATCATTACCTTACAGAAAAAAAACAATTATCATTTAGGAGTTTCACAACTTTCATATTAAATTTCCAGTATAAACCAGATGGGTTTTAGTCTTTGCTTATGTTTGCAGGGTGAAAAACTAATGTGCAGGAAGTTATAAAATTGTGTTGACATCAACATCTGTAGCTCCTCATCCCCATATAAGATATTCCTATTCGGTTTGTAGCTGTGCAACATTTGCATACAAAGGCAACATGCAAAGAAAACAAGTAAATGATTAATAGGTTCTTTGTATGATGTAGATGAGAGGTTATTATTGAGGAAGAGAAAGCGTAGCGTTTAAAAGAGAAAGTGTCATCCAGGTAGTGGTGGTACACACCTTTAATCCCAGCACTTGGGAGGCAGAGGCAGGCATATCTCTGAGTTTGAGGTCAGTCAGAGAGAGAGAGAGAGAGAGAGAGAGAGAGAGANCAACTACATGGTGTCTCTTTGACTCTGCCTATATTCTGTCTGTATTTCTGTTTGGATTTCCCACCTGACTTTATGTTACAAAGCCATTGGACAAAACAGCTTCATCAATAACCAATGGTAATAATACATATTCATACCATACCGAGGGGAATCCCACATCACTGCAAGGCAGGCAAGACTACTCTTTGCAGGGCAAAAAGGAAAAAAAGAATGAGTAAGAATCAAATAAAGGATTGATATAGGGCATGAACAGAGCTGTTCCAGGACAGCCTGCTAAATTGACATTGACTGTTGAGCAAATCAAGAGGAGCTACTGAGGTAGAGAAACTTGGGTAGACAGGACATGAAATCTGACTCACCCATTTGCTGTAGTCCATCCAGCATCGCTACAATTACTTCCCAAGCTTTTAGAAGTATGCCCTACCGCTTGGGAGTTTCTCTGTGACGGGCGTCCCAGTTCCTGTCTTTCCCATTTTCCCAGAGGACTTCGGAGTGACTACATTCTGACTCACTTGCATTGAATGAACAAGCACGTTGTTTCTCTGCATTCTCTCAGCTTAAATGATCTAGACTGGGATAGGTACTGTGTGTGGGAGGGATAAGTGGGGATGCTGGCTTCCCTTGCCTCCTTGCTATTGCCAATACCTGGTGTGGGGTTGGGGGGAGGGATGGAATGTTTTAAGATGTTTCCTGCTGGTTCTCCTGCTCCAGCTGGGTCCCTCTGCTGTACTTCAGCTTCATCTGCTCATGCCAGTCTGCCATGTGTGATAAGTTCTTCTTAAACCAGGTGGTATATCCCTAGGAAATTGCTGAGGCATGGAGTGCTCTGTTGAAACCAACCCAAAGGGGGAGCATGGTAGTGGTCTCTGGGCAGTACTTGTCTTGCAAACACTCCCATCAACAACAGAAGAAACTTCTGGGAAGGCATTCTTGTCTCTGTCAGGGAAGCAGACCATTCTGAATTGTTCTGAATATTTATATGCACTGAGTGTTTTTGTTTTTTTGTTTTTGTTTTTGTTTTTGGTGAAAGTTTTAATATGTCATCTCATATGGAAGTCCAGGAACATTATTGGAATAAAATGTATCTTGTATTCTTAACAAAAACTTAAACCAGTAAATAGAGCTATTTTCTGTATTACTGATCTGTCTGTGTCTTCTATCCTGTTAATTGCTGTGCAGTCTCTCAGCCTAAATTCAAGTGCAGGAAAACTTTAGCATTTTGATTTAATAAACAACTTTTCCCTCATCATAAGAAAAACTACAACCAATCAAACATCTGTAATTATACTTTATAGGGCCTACCTTAACTTTCTGGGAATGAATGTTTTTATTGTTTTTTGAAGACATGGGTAAATCCAGCACATTTATTATCAATATGCCAACAGAAAGGGAGTTTGAATAACTAACTGCCTCTTTATGTTTTTCTCAAAAGAAAGCTCTGAGTGAGTCTTCCCTCTTTAGCCTTCTAGGGAAGGAATAAACAAGCTGTTTT
>JAQHUG010000008.1:16072428-16103000 GCA_028555095.1 Dicrostonyx torquatus | reverse complement strand
AAACAGGGAGACTCACCAAGGACCAGCTGCCATCAAAAGGGCAAGCTTCTCTCATGGTGCTGTTTTTGGATGTGGTATAGTTTGGGATGTGTCCCTTAGCAGGTGATGGGCTACTAGGTAGTGTTGTGGGACATTTCTTTACACTATAAAGATGTGTCATTGTGATTGGTTTAATAAGGATCTGAATGGCCAATAACTAGGCAGAAGAGATTAGGCAAAACTTCTGGGGTAAGAGAGGAATCCTGGGAAGAAGAGAGATAAGAAAGGGGGATAGACGCCAGAGAGACACTGAAGAAGTCAGATTTACTGTACAGAAGAAAGGTAACTGAGCCAAACGGCAGAATGTAGATTAATAGAAACTGGTTGATTTAAGTTATAAGAGTTAGTTGGGAAAATACCTAAGTTAAGCCCAAGATTTCATTATTAATAGTAAGTCTCCACGTCATTATCTATGAGCTCATAGCCAAAAGGAAAGTCTAACTACAGGGTAGGCGGTGCATGATTCTATTCTGAATTTCCTGCTCCCTGATTGGCCGTAATGTGAGAAGCCCTGGTTGCATATTCTCACTTCCTTGAACCACAGCACAGCTTCCTCGTCATGATAGGTCATGCCTTGTGAAACCATGAACACAAACAAACTCTTCTTCCTGTGAGTCACTTCTGTTAGGTGTTTATTTAGTCACAACAACTAGAAAAGTTATAATAGCCCAAGAAGCAAGAAAAACTACAGGTGTTTCAGAAATTAAACAAGAGACATGTCTGTAGAACCCAGAGGTTAATGAAGAAGTAAAAAGAAAATTGGAAAACATTTCAAACTGATTGAAAGTGAAAATGAAAATTGAACTCTTAGAGAATGCAGTTAAAGGCATATTACGAAGACAGTGTCTTGCTTTCAGAACCTATTCCAAAGGAAGAAAGGTCTAAAACAAGGTACCATTTTAAAAAGGCTCAAAGAAGAACTTTATCCCTGATCAAATATAAAACAGAGGAACAGTAGGAATGATGGAGTGGAGTGGAGTGTAATCACAGAGCAGAGAAATGAGCAAAGACAAGCTGCTCCTGATGGCGCCACAGCTGCCATGTACTCAGACTTCCCTTTCTCCTTGGGGCTCATTCTAAGAACCCCCAATTGTAAGTAACTGATTTTGCTATCACTTCTTCCCAAAGATGACCCCACCAATCACCCACATGTGGAGGATTGTCACTGTGTGGCTAGTACTCTAACACAGCACTTACATTCTGTTTTCCGAGGACCTGCCCTGTGCCAATGGATTAGTCTTATTGCCTCAAAAGACCTAAAGTCTTTGAACCCTCATTTGAAAAGGGATCCAACAAGCAGACATGGAAGACAAGCATATGCCACAGGGAAGGCAAGGCAGGGAATACAAGGGCATGTTCTTGAATTTACCACCCTAGAGGACATTAATCCTTCCTGCTGGCATCTTTGTGGTGCCCCAGAACTGCTCACTCCAGGGACACATGGAGAAGCAGGCTTTTAAATCAGCTTTCAAGCGTTGCTGGCCAACCTGGAAGTGTGAAGCTCCCTCTTTCACTTGTGTGCATTGTGCAGGTTTGAGCACAAAGTGGGTTCACGGAGCTTGCCATGTTCTCACCAGGTGGAGATCAGAGACACAAGAGGTGTATGTCTGGAGCAGGGCCTGCAAGGATGACGTGGGAAGGCTTTGGAAAAGCCTATTTGGAATTGCATACTACAGCAGTGGTTTTAATAGATGATGCGTTGAGGGGATTTGAGAAGATGGATAGGTACAATACATGACCATTACAGATAGCACTATGTCCAAGACCATTCATAAATTCAGGAATTTACACTCAGATTAAGTAAACATAGTAAAATTGGGACCTAGATACACATATTCCTGGATAGAAGGATAGATAAGATGGTATTTATAAAATCACTCTTATTTGCTATAGCAAGAGGGTTCTTTTAAATTACTTTCAAATTTCATACCCTGATTTTTAAAGCTGTGATTTTAAAGTTCTTAGACAAACCATGGACTGAAAATGTAATTTTTAGTCATGAACTTAGCTAATTAAATAAACTTATTTTTAAAATTTTTGTGTTTATTTTTGTTTTTATTTTCTCTGTGTAACAGTCCTAGCCATCCTAGAACTAGCTCTTATAGATAAGGATGGCCTTGAACTCATAGAGAGCCTGCCTCCCAAGTGCTAAGATTAAAGGCGTGTGCCACCACTGCCCAGCTCTCATTATATAAACTCTAATGAGTCAGAAATGCTGCTAAAAATAAATTATACTTGTCATTTATTCTTGACTCCAGTGATGATGAGTTGCCTTATAGAATCCCTTTGTTGTTTGTGGTCACCAGTGCTGCAAACTCCCCGTTATCACTACATTTTCAGTGCATGAGGATCCCCATTATGACCTATCTCTCTGGATTCCAGCAGCTTCAAGGAGAATAGAAGTATACACATACTACACAGCACTATTTAGCAGATACTTCTGAGCAGTGCCGCATACCTATGTAATGCATGTCTACAATTCTTATTGTCTAGTCCCTAAGATGACCCCTGCAGTTGAAAGACACTACACTTTGTATACAAGAAAAAAGTGTAGGGTCAAGTGGAGTACCATACATAAATTCCCCCCATGAGTACTTGCTGGTCTGAAATGTAAACTCCTCTTTTGCATATTCTCTTTACTGCAGTAACCTGGGTACCCTATTAATTGTCTCTTTATCCCGCTTTTATGATGTTTGGGGCCTTTCTGAATCTGGAGCAAAACTTAACTAGTTCTCCAAGATAACCAGTAAGTCACCAGTGAGAATGTATTCCATTGCAAACCAACCCATCCAGTGCTTATTCTCCAGACTGACACAGTTCTGTCCATTCCTCTGCTGGATCATACCCAGATCCAGATGCCAGGAAGCTGCACATTCTGGAGCACACTGAGACTGTCCAATGCAGCCATTCCCAACTGATTCTACTCTCGCTTTCCCTTTCTTTGCAGCAAAGACACAATGAGGCTTTGTCATGTTCTACTCCAGCCTGCTCTCTAACCATTCCTAGTGTCTGCCAGTGTGTCCCAGTCGTGTGACAAATTGCCTTCTCAGAGGATCTATGAGTAGCTTTGCTTTCAATGATAATCTCTATGGGCTTCATTATGGTTGAGTAATCATACAACCCTCATCTTACAACAGATGCCTGCTGCACAGGACATATGCAATAAATGCTGGTTGAAGTGAAATAATAGCAAACATTTTATAAGAAGGAAAAATAAAAGTCAAGCATTCAACTATCTCCTCTCACACACAGGGAGGTACAGAGGATAGTATAGACAGGTATGATGGACCACAGGTAGTAAGGTGTGTGTGACAAGATAGACAGCCCAGGGAAGAGGCACCAACACTACAGCCCTTTCCATTTGCATCTGCTTTGACAGTGAAGTTCAAGGGAACAACTGCTTCCTTCAGCCCAGTGTATGTGCTGTTATTTTCTTCTATTGGCAGATTTCTCTCTGGACTGACCACAGCAGGGCTCTTTGTGCTGTCTTGAAGTCCTCCCCTGTGCTTCTGGCACTTGCTAAATAACAAGTAAGTAGTGCTTTCAGAAGTCTGGTGCAGATTCAGGAGGCTGCATTTATACAGTGCATGGAAAAAGTCACTACTGTGTCCAGTAATGAAAAGATTCGTTTCTGATCTCTTGTTTCCCTCCCAACATACAGTGGCAATTTGACTAGGAGTGGTTCAGGATGAAATTTCCTTAAAAGTGGAAGCTATAGAGAGGAAGTTTCCAAGTAGGTAGTAAAAGTGGATGTTTTTTCTCCAGTTGAAAGAAGCTATTTCAGAAAGTGTCCTTTGGTTACTTTGAATGTTCTGAACGCTTAGGATGAAAAAATTGGAAATTTTAATATAAAAACAGAATGTGCTGCTGTGTGTTTGGTAGTTATGATTTCCTACTTCAGTCAACCCTCAGACAACTTCTGCTGCCTCGAGGACTGCAATATGCCATGTACAGCTTCATCACAGCCAAGTTGGTGTTTCATCTCTGAAGAGGGAAGCATGAAGATTTAAGACCTGTCTATTTCATTTGGAACAACTGAGAAGAAACTATACATCAAAGGTTACCTGACTTTTAACATTCAACACAAAAGCGTTTTTTATTTCTTTATCTTTTTATAGCTTGTCTTTTTGTGCTGGCAGATTAACTACAACCCACTTTTAGAAATATTCTCAAAATTAGAAAAAGATACTTTCCAATTTAGGAACCAATGTAATACTCAGTGGGATGAGAGAAACATAGTGTCTACATAACTGTGAGCTAATGTCTGCCAGTAACATCAGCCTGCATTACTCAAATGCCCAAAAACCTGCTCACCTCCTTTTCTGGCATAGAAAATGAAAGAATTATACTCCCTTTAGCTTCATTTATACACAATTAAACAAATGTGTGTAATCTGCACATGTAATAGCCTGTGTTTCTCTATTTCATTTTTTTTAGTAGTGGCATTAACTTGAATAAAAGGCTGTTGAGTAGCTCCTCGTTGGTCCCCACTGGGTTGGTGTACATATATTTTAGAGGCACATTTGTTTCAATTCAGCTTAAATAGTCAGGAAAGGATGGCTGAATATATCAATGCTTATTTTGAGCCAAAGACACAGCTTCAGAGTTTGTATGGGTGTGGAACAGAAGTCAAGCTGAAGGTGGAAAGAGTAGAGTTTCCATTCTAGTCTTTACCTCCTGAATAAAATAACCTATTGCAAATCAGATGCACAATCTGTTTGTTTCATTGGTCTATGGTCAAATAGCAACAATTTAAGGTATTCATGTGTGCAATCCATTGCTTTCAGTCTGTAGATGCTTGTTCATGTCAGTGGAATTTCTGAGAGTGGAGAAAACAAAATATGAATACAGAGGAAAATATTGATTTGTAACAAAGAGAGTGCCAAGAGTTCAGGTTAGATCAACAGTAACATTTATAGATAAATGCAACATCAATTGTCTTGACATGCTAGGTCTTAAATAATAAGATGGTAGGTGGCTCTCACCTTACACCAATAGAGACCATTCCTAGAACGCTCCAGTGTGTTCTGGGTAGCATTACATTCAGGAATATTTCCTAGTTGCTTTGTAAAAGATAGACTAAAAAAAAAAAAAGAGACAAGATTGAAATAACCATTCTATGTCTTTTGTGTGGTAGACCTATATAGGAGGAGGAAAGGTAGACCTGAATAGCGGAGGGAGGGAGGTGAAGAAGAGAGAGGGGAGTGGGGGAGAAAGTATGTCATGGTGCTGTCATTGCAATTTACAGAACATCATGGGGAACAGGACCATATATCCATCCAGCACTACTATGTGCAGAAAGAAATGGGTGGGAAAAGATGGTAATAGAAAAAGAGAATCAAGCCAGGCGGTGGTGGCGCATGCCTTTAATCCCAGCACTCGGGAGGCAGAGGCAGGCGGATCTCTGTGAGTTCGAGACCAACCTGGTCTACAAGAGCTAGTTCCAGGACAGGCTCCAAAGCCACAGAGAAACCCTATCTCAAAAAACCAAAAAAAAAAAAGAAAAGAAATAAAGAAAAAGAGAATCAAGGCTCCAAAAACAAATGCTCAAGGACACGAAAGCTTTCTAAAACATTGAACTAGGGAATTCTAGAAGAAAATCAGGTTCGACTTGAAGATGATGAAATCTGATGCTGTCCTAACCCACTCTTAGGAAGTATCCTGACATGGACATTCTTGTTCTCAGTCTATCTAAGGTGTGTGGATTTTCGCCATCTGCCACCTGTGAGTATTCAGGAAAGAAGGGAATATGTGCTTCTTGGAATCAGAGGGTCGTTAGAGTGTAGCCTGAGATTTAACTATAACCCAGTTGATAAGACTGGAGTGTAGATAGAGGACCACACTGATAATGCAGAGCTGTTTGTAGATGAATAGGTTTGCTTTTATCTGCTTACTAGTACTTGGTTGGTTTCAGAGGTAGGATAATGGTGATGTGGGAGTCCCCTCTGTGTGCTATGATCAGCATTAATGAATAAAGAAACTACTTTGACCTATTGATAGGGCAGAACTTGGGTAGGCAGGGAAGACAGAATTGAATGCTGGGAGGAAGAAGGGCAGAGTCAGGGGGATGACATGTATTCGCTGCCAGAGTAAGACATGCTGCCGAAACTTAGTAAGCCACTGCCACGTACCGATACACAGATTAATAGAAATGGGTTAAACTAATATGTGAGAATTAGCCAATAAGAAACTAGAACTAATGGACCAAGCAGCGATTTAATTAATATAGTTTCTATGTGGTTATTTCAGGCTAAGCTAGCTGGGCAGCCGGGCCAAACAAGCAGCCCTCTCCTTGCAACATAATAGTGTCAAAGTAAGCTAATTCCTAAATTATTGGCTACTCTACTACTCAATGGGCAAAGCTACATCAAGCTACCGGAGAAAAAGCCTGCTGATAGCATCTTCATGAGACAGAATGTACCCCACCTGAAGCCTACAGGTAGAAAGATGCCACGTGCATCAGTCATTACCAAACCCCATTGCTTCTGTTATGGTACAGGGACAGTTTGCTTTCTTGAAGGGTTCTGATGTTGGAGACTTGGTGTTCAGTGTGGCAGTGTTGGGTGGCATTGTGGACCTTTAAGGGGTGAAGCCTAGTAGGAAGTCTTCGGTCACTGCTTTTCTAAGGACATGTTGGGTAGTTCTTGAGAAAGAGTTGATTTCTAAGAAGCAAGACTGTGCTCCTTCCTTCCTTGCAGTGTCGCCTATGACTCTCACGGATGGTACTCCCGCCATGCTGTCATCCACCACTTGGCCCTTACCAGGGGAAAATCCAAAAGGAATAGCAGAACTTGAGGTTTCATTCTTGAAAACGATGAGTGGACCGAGCCCTTTTTTCTTCATGAAGTTGTTGAGCTTTGGGTGTCGTGTCTTATCAATCTGAAAGGAACTAATACAAACTCCTTTTCTTCAGGAATGTGAATGGCTTGGAGTGAAAGGATCTGTAGCCACATCTTTGTTACTTTCTTTACCTCTTTCATTCCAATGTTCTGCTGTGGAAGGAAAAAACACTGACACTGGCTTGTGTCTGTTGAACCTGTGTCTCTGTGGGAATGCTCTCCAGCTAGGAGACAGCAAACAGTGGACCAAGTCTGCCACTCCTAAACTCCAAGATTCAATTCCAAGTCAGTCTTATTGGAATGAAATGCCAGTCTCCCCACTTAAAATATTATGCATTTGTTTAAGCAGAGGTAGCAGAATTGCCAAAGCACATCCCCCAAATCATCTAAATGGTAAAGCAAGCCCAGGGCAGCATGCCTTGGTCACACCTTGCCTGGTTTCTAATGTTACCTGAGGTAGCTCTGTCAGAAAATGTTTGTTTAACTATCTTACCATCTGTCCTACACAAGTCTTTTCTTTATTTGTGTTGCTCAAACTCTTACCAAAATAAGAGCTAATTTTCACAGTGGTATTTATTGCTAGTATGTATTTATATATGTTTTTCTAGATTTTGAGATAATTGCATACTAAAGATCACGGAATAATTATAACTAAACAATGAAGATTAAAACAACCAATCTATTTTATTTTCCCCAAAATCCTTTTGAAAATAAAATATATCTTTTACTGATTATATATTTCTATTTTGTTTTTTGTTTTTATTCTCTTTTTTGAGATATTAAAACCAGCACAATAGTATGATATGCTTCTTTTAATAGACAGAGACCTCACAAATGAGAAGGCCATTTAGACAGTCCACTCATTAGTATCTAAGTGGTGTTTGTCTCTGTGTCCATTTAATATAGACAACCTATCTCTCAATAAAAGATTTAAAATTATTTCTCTTTTGAAACTGGTAATGCAATGTTTCAAACTAGATTTTCCAAACTTCAGGTTTCCAATGACCATGAAGGACAGTCTCAGAGTTTTCTCACATCACAGTTCTCTCCAATGCTCTTTAATTTTATTTTTAAATTATTTTTATATATTTTATGTATTTTTCTCCACTTCCCTTCCGCCCTCTCCCCTCCCCTTCTACTCTCTCTCATGATCCCCATGCTTCCAATTTACCCAGGAGATTTTATCTTTTTCTATTTCCCATGGAGATTAGATCAATGTATGTCTCTTAGGGTCCTCTTTGTTGTCTAGGTTCTTTGGATTGTGGATGGTAGGCTGGTTTTCTTTGCTTTATGTCTAAAAGCCTCTTATAAGTGAGTACATATTATATTTGTCTGTTCTGGGTCTGGGTTATCTCAGTCAATATGATGTTTTCTAGATCCATCTATGGTATAGGAGTTTTTTCTGTTTATATATTGGTTAATCAATAAAAGCAATACATAAACAAGGGAAACTCCTACACCACATCCATTTAGCTGCAAATTTCAAGATGTAATTATTTTTTTCAGCTGTGTAATATTCCATAGTGTAAATGTACCACATTTTTTTTAATCTATTCTTTGGTCGAGGGGCGTTGTTTCCAGGTTCTGGCTATGACAAATGATGTTGTTATGAACAGAGTTGAGCACAAGTCCTTGTGGTATGATTGACCATCCTTTGAGTTACTCCCAAAAGTGGTATTGCTCGGTCTTGGGGTATGTTGTCTTCTAATTTTCTGAGAAATTGTCACACAGATATCCAAAGTGGCTGTCTGAGTTTGCACTCCCACCAGCAATGGAGGAGTGTTTCCTTTACTCCACATCTTCTCTTGAAATTTTAATGGCGTGATTTTTTTTTAAATAATCCTACAAGAATATGAAAATATTGCAGATTTTGTTTTTGAGGAGGGACTTGCTATGTAGTCATGACTGATCTTCAACTTGCTAAACAGACCAGAGTGGCCTCAAACTCACAGGGATTCACTGGCCTCCTCAATGCTTATATTAAAGGCATGTGCCACCACAGTTAGCCTTATTGCAGATTTTTTAAAAATGATCTGGGAACTTGGTTTGTCTCTTTTTTTGAGTTTAATGTTATTCTAAGAAACATTTTCTCCCACACAGGCTGTATTTTTTGAGAAATTTTAATGTTAGGAATAATGCTTAGGATCAGTATAGCTGGTATCCCTGTGACATGTGTATCACTTGGTAACTCTGATGTATGTACATCTTATATTGTAACCAATTGGCAATTAACTTATAGGGAGTAATGTATTCTATGATTCTACATAAAGTCAGCCATCACAGTTATACATTATGATATTTCACTTGCCTGATACAAAACCAACCGTCCAATAAGCAAACAATTCTACCCCCTGTCCCCAATCACATCATTGTTTGGAATACAGAATTCTGCTAGCTATATTAAGGTATAAGAAAAGATTTCTAATAAGAGTCTGTGTAGCTACCACTAGAACATTGGATAGCATATGGCCCATGCTATTCAATAAATATATATACAACTTTTATAGGCAAAGGCTGCTCATTTATTTTTTTTGGCTGCCCAGACCCAAAATAACCACACAGAAACTATATTAAATACAACACTACTTAGCTCATGCATATTTCTAGATAACTCTTACATCTTAAATTAACCCGTTACTATTATTTTGTATTTTACCATGAAGTACGTGGCTTACCAGTAAGGTTCTAGCATCTGTCTCTTTCGTCAGCTACACGGTGTCTTTCTGACCCTGCCTTCTTTTTTCCATTCTCTCTGCTTAAAATTCCCGCCTTGCTCTTTTCTGTCCTGCTATAGGCCCAAAGAAAATTCTTATTTAGTCAATGATAATAAAATACATTTACAGCATACAGAGGGGAATCCCACATTACAACAATTACAACATGAGTAAAGAAGATATGATTTATGAATCAATGGATGAATGGATGAATGGATGGATGGATGCATGAATGAAGTCTATGTATACTCTAGATCATAATTTTTATTCTCAAAAGAAATAGCAACTACGGAATTTGCTGTTTTTCCAACAGCACATCATCTACACCTGAATCTACTGTTGTTCCAGCCAGTAATTGTGACTGAGCAGTTACTGGCTGCTTCTCAGTCAGGCCCAGTGCAACATTTACGTTCCACTCGATCTGACCTCCTGTCACTGCTACCAAATGTAGCTTTTAACTACATCTCTACTCTCCTATTTATTGATAAGACTTAGGAGCCAGAGGCTGGGGTGAAAACCTGCTAGCTCAGAGAGTTTGAGAAGCAACTATCTGCCCTTCCCTCTTTGCCAGTGTCTCAGAAAAATAGTGTCTCAGGAAAAAGGGCATCCTTTCACTCTGCCAAACCAAAAAAGACTGCCATTCTCTAAGTCCCTTTCTACTACTTCTCATGCATCTCTCTATCCATCTTCCAGACTCTCTATGATTACATTTTGTCCACTAGTTGCTTGTTCTGCTTCCTGACCCAAGGTCGAATTTATTTAATTAGTGAAAATGTAAAGTCAGAGTTTTCAATGTGATTGAATATCCTGCAATGAGAATTAAGTACATAGAATAAGGGATCTGTGTATGTTACCACTCATACATTTTATTAGGTAATTGTGTGTGTGTGTGTTTGTGTAACAGCCTTCTGGAACAGATCCTATGTGATTTCTCTGTGACATAGCAATTTAAACTTATACTAATGTATATGCGAAAGTGATATCTTTCTTTCAATAGACAGAGAACTGAATGAATGAGATAAAGGCCATTTAGGGAGTCCATTCATTAGCATCTAAGTGGGAAGGATTTGGCTCTGTGTCTATGTCATATAGAGCCTGTAGATCTTGGCAGAAAACTACCTTTTTTTCCTAAATCCCAAAAACACAGTGAAGCAAAGAGTAGTGTGTCCAGTCCCACAACAGAATATAATATTCCTGCATTGTGTGAATTAGATACAGATATTGTAGCAAATGCACAGTCATACACAGACTGGGATATAATGTTCATTGTTGTAAGTAGAATCTCGTTAATAAAAGGTACACACACCTATTTGTATACATATAATTTAAGAAAGTTAAATAATCATAGTCTAAGGGCATTTAATTTGCTGTCCTTCCAAATTCAAGGTTAATACAATTGTACTTTGGAAGTGATGTTGACAGCAGTCTTCTGTGGCCTAGCTTAACTGAGTAGCATTTCAGTATTGCTTTTCCTTCTTTTTAAATATGGTCCCCCACTATTCCTGGAAATGATATTACCCAATTGCTAACCAAGTACTCAGTTATCCTGGTGAGACTCTCAGAGAGGAAACGGGAACATCATCCTTGAGTAAACAGAAGCCTGATGAACTGGGACTTCTTGCCCAAGCCAATTGACTGTATGGTCTGTAATATCAAGCTTTCTAATGTGCAGATGAACATGACCTAGACATTAAGTCAAGTCATACTGTACACAGCTTGATTATGAGATGTAATCAAAGTCAGGCCTGCTGTTTGGGATGAGAATTTTCCAGCCAGGGTAAGCACTATTATTGCCTACTCTTGTTTTTCTTAGTTCTTGTTTGACTTACACTGTAGAAAAACAAATACTGTAAGCAAGAGAGGAGAAAGTAGACTAAGAAGGAGCTTGCCAGAGATCTGACCTCATGTGTGTGTGTGTGTGTGTGTCTGTGTCTGTGTGTCTCTGTGTGTGTGTGTGTGTGTGTGTGTGTGTGTGTGTGTGTCTTATGCACTCCTGGTAACAGGCATCAATAGTATGCAAATCCAATTGCAATCTTAATAGTCAGAAACTGCATGGTTGTTTCACAGTTAACCCTGTTAATGTCAGGCTGGAAGCTGTCTACATGTCTAATCTTTCATTAAATCAATGGTAACACATTTCAGATAGGAGAAAGGACAAGGGGCTTAGGGAAAAGTGCTTCTTCCAGATTCTTGGTGTGTCTAGATGACTTTGTTCACACATGCGATAATGAAAAGTGGCCTGCTGAACCAAGCATTCTTACAGGCAGGATTTTAAGAGACCATTTTAGACTCTAGCTTGATTGGCATAAATGCCTTATTAAAATAAAGTAGCTTGGTTTGTTCATAACAAACCCAAATTAGGCAAAAGCAAATATAAACAACCTTTACCTGTGCTGGGGATTAAATCAGAGCACAGAGTGACTCAAAAGCTTGATCTCAGACCAGGATCAGTAACTGGAGATTTGCTAAGAAGCCCTACTCCTGGGACCCAGTTCCAAACCTCTGATACCAGAAACTCTGACTAGTAAGGCAGAGTGTTTCTCATGCACGTGGCAGTTTGAGAACCACTGGACTTGACATACCCAGCCCTCCTCTGTTTTCAAATGAAAGTTCAAAACTCTCATTGCCTTAATTTGAGCCATATAACATCAGCTCATAAAAAACCAATTTTTATTAATGTTTCAAATAGCTAGTTTTATTACAGCATCTATACAGCATTAATTCAAAATAATTACAGTGACAAATTAATAAGAACAATTTACCTTTTAAATGAAAAAGCATATGGGACTCATCCAGACCTAGGCCAACACTCCTCCAGCTCCCCAGTATATAAGATGTATAATGAATAATGCTCATTTTTGGAGGCTGTACTACATATCCCAGGGTGTTTCAGCATTCCTGGCCTCTACCCATCAGATACAATGATGAGTATCCTTCTCCATTACTCAGAAAATGCAAAATTTCCAAATGTTCTCTCTGGTTCTGACTGGCCATAAGTTGAAAATCACAAATCTAGTTGATCACTGAAAAGGGTGTCAATTTTTCATCAACAAAAACTCTGGAATTTTTTAGGGGCTTTCTATAAGCAAGGATATACATTGCATCAGGATAGTCTCTGTAGCAGCATAAAAATGTCAATATGTCCATATGAGTTCTGTATCTGGAAACCAGTTATTCCATGCCACTATGTGACTAATTTTCTCAGAAGTTATTATGGAGACCAATTTGTCTTGATCCAAACTTGGTCATGTTTTCCAAGTTTGTTCATGTCACTCTTGACCCTAGGAAAGATAAATATGAGGCCCCTATGTTGTAATGGAAAAAGCAATAACTGCAGCTTAAATGATGTGGCTTGCTGTTTCATCTCTGTTACCAATTTATTATAATACCCTTGAAAATTCACTAAATCTTTTAGATAAAAGTTTCTAATATTGTCATTAGTTGCATTACAATGTTCAAACACTGATCACCCTATGTACAGTGGTTGTCCTGAAAGGATATTAACTTCTGGTGGCACCATGGCAGTCTTAGATTGTGTAAGATAGAAGAGGGAGACTCACCCCTTCCTATGGCCGTGGAGAGTTATCAAGTATTGTTAACTATTACGGCTAATGGTAAGAATAAAAAGTATTGTTCTTTATTTTCCTATAACTTAGCAACAGTATTGGGGTAATCAGCTATTTGATTCCCTAATTAGTAGTAGTTGGGCCATTCTTGGCTTCCCTGGCTGCTCTAGCTGCTGTGAGAGAAGAGATTTGACAATCAAATTGGCAACTCTGCTATCCTTATACTGATACCTGTCACCTGGAACATTCCAAAGACACCTTGGGAAAACAGCATGATGGGACGAGCTGAGTGTCCTGTTTTGTGAATCCAAAGCATCTAAACAGGATAGACCATCTTCCTACTGTCACACTCTCGGGGAACTCTAAATGGCCCTGCAGCCATTTCCACCTAGGCAAGATGTAGAGTACTTTCCTTGGGGACCTGGTAAAGGGACTAATGTGACTAATGCTGAAGCTACAAGGCTGTAACTCGCCCAAACATGAACACAATGGTGGTGAGTGGTGCTAAGTAGTAGGGCTGTAGTAGTTCTCTAACAAACTACTGAGGTTTGAATACAGACCCCTCCTTTTGCTATGGAAATAGGCTGTTCAGGCTTACTGGATGAGTCAGTTGGGAGGTATTCTTTTCTACTACTACTGGGATGTTCCAGCATCACACTCAATAAAAGACTCATCACAAGTGCTATTCCTCGCCTACTTTCAGAACTACAGACATGGAGAAAAAGAGAAGAGAGGGTCCAGAGTAGCAACTGCTGTTGGCAGACTAGGTTGCCGACAGAGAGATGAAGAACGGAGACTAAAATCGACAGATAGAAGAGAAACCACAGGCCTTCAAGTCTAGAAGAATTCCAGGGAATATCAAGTCTTTAGGGCCAAGAACATCAAACTGCAGCCTGAGAGCAATTAACTCTAGGGGAAGGGGCTGTCAACTCCTGAAGATTGCCTGTCTAGAAGTTTCAAGACCAGCCACCACCAAGGGCTAAGAATCTTAGTGACTTAATTATACAAAAGGGCTGTATAGCTAATGGTCCAGACAGATGTGACCTAGGAGATGCAATATTAGTGGGTGCACCCTGCTACTTCTTCCACCTGCTCACTGCTATGACTGCTGTCAACCTCTAAGAAAAATAAAAACTGCCCCAAACAGAGCATGGAGAACTCTTTGTCTACCCACAGTCTCAGTGTGGGTAGAGAAAACAGAATCCTCAAATAGTTGATTGGTAACATAAGTATACTCCACATTGTTTGCATAACAAAATCATGAGCAATGCATTTCTGAGAACTTACCCCCGTGTTAAAGCAGAGAAAGACTGTTTGTAAACTAAGGTGGGTGGGCTCTGTGATCTTTACAATGGCCTCTGCTTTTTAAATTTCTATAAATAACGCATATCAGCCATACTCCAGTGTAACTGATATTTAGTTTAATAGTTGGGAACCACACTACGCACATGTGTTTTCTCTTTAATTTTCCCATCAACCCTCAATTTGTACAAAATAGCGTTAGTGGGATCCAGACAGCTCTCAACAATAGGCAAGGTCTACATGGCAGTGTCTAGGCATCGTTGTGAGGGCGATAGCTCTTCTCGCTGTATTGTAATATCTTACACCCACCAAACATGATGACTCTGAAGATGTGAAATGGTTGTCAGAAGATGACGTGGGATGAGGAAAATAGCAGGCACATGGTAGCCTGAAATAATTCTGCTTTATTTTGAAGAGAATGAAAAGAAAGAGGAGCAGCATAAAGCAGATGTGGAGCAGGAAGCTAGTTCTCTCACTCCCAGCCACCCATGGAGCGTCTGACTTGTCCCAGAAATCAATGGGCTGTCTAGATCTTGACCAAAGTAGGAGGTTCAGTAGTCTGCCAGTATTCTTACCCTGGAAGCAGACTCTGGCTGCTTTTTCCTAAAGTGTCAGGTGTGAATGCCCAGTGGCCTGCTGAACACAACTCTGTATTTTGTCCCTAATGAAGCTGATGGAGCCTAAAAGGACACTTAAGGACAATGTCAGGAAGATGTCTGCACTGAGTTCAAATGCACTTCATAGCCACTTCCAAAAGAAAATAATAAGGAAGAAAGGTTTTCAATGCATCTTCACTTGCACCATTTTTGTTCACAGCCCCCAGAAATGGGATGGCCATGAGTACCTGTTTCTGTCCTTAACTAAATAGTGGTACAGAGTCCTGATTGGTTTTTATTTGTTTGTTTGTTTTTGATTTGTTTTTTTTATAGGAGGCTTCTTCACCAGTTTCTAGCTCTAACCTCATGATGTTTGTTTAACTTTGAGAACCTGAGAAAAAGTTCTCTAGAATGGCTTTACCCACCGCCTTCTTCAAGTGCTCCCGAGGAAACCAGTTTGCCCTGATTCATGAAGCCAGAGCTAATGACTTCATTCCAGCCCATTCCTGTCACACCTGATCCTAGGACTCAGAAGAGAGAAGAGAAGGATGGGATTCACACTTCAGAAAGCTCTGATATCCAGTCTCAGGTAGGGCCACGTGTTGCTGATCAAAGTCATTGTTAGGACTGGACCGCAGTTTTTGGAAGACTGAAAGCACTGAGGTAAAGCTTGCCTGTTCTTTGGATCCGATTTATTACAGCAGATGAAGTGTCTCAGCCAGCACACCTGAACTTCATGCCTGAGAAACTTCTCTTCCCACACAACCACCACAATTACATCAGCGTTCCTCACTCAACACTCAGCAGAGCTTTGCGGATCCCATTTCTGTTTTATGACTGTACTCAGGACCTGGAAGGAGGAGGAGAAAGAAAAAGAGAGATTAAGGTGACCGAGGCCGGTTTTGCTTTCTTTTCCTGAACCTGAGAAAGAACTTTGTCAGTCGATCTGAACACAAATTGCAAGGCTGTTTGAAGCTGGGCTCCTGGCAGAGTGCGGGAACAGGCTTTCAACATTATTAGTATTCTTCGTGGCTGTTTGTTGTCTGCTGGGGCAATTATCTTGCTTTAATTTAGGTCACTAATGATATTATGAGATAGTTTGATGGTGGTGTAATTTCTTTTGATGTTGTTTTTGTTGCTATTGCTTATATTAACTCATTGTGATTCTATAAAAGACTGAATTCTATACCCACCAAGGGAGGGCAGGAAGGGGGGTGGGAGGGAAGCACTGAGGAGGAGGCATGTAGAGATGCTGCGATTGGCACAACTCAGCTGCACGATCTGGCAGCCCTGCTTCCACAGTGAGGATTCTCTTGTGTCCCGCAGGAGAGCTGAAAGCTAGACATCACACCGCGTTTTTCGGCATCCTGTCATGTCTGAAATTACTTCCAACAGGCTACTGTAACAAATGGTCCCTCACTTTGGCAGCTTTTACAGTATTTGAGGTCTGAGATAGTTCAACCTCTCCGATGATCTCATTCTGATCCTCCTAAATTATTTGACACTTGAGATCTTGTCTTAAAAATTCCAAGCTTCCCCAAACTCTACCTGGTTCCCTTCCTCTTTCTATACTTCCTTCCCTTCCAAACAGCTCCCTGGAATGGGCAGTGTAGAGGCCTCTATTGGTTATGGCTCAATTTAAATATTTTTCTTGGCATGAAGATTTATTTATTCTTTCAGGAATGTAAAGCAGTAGCGTTTACCTGTAGTGTGTGTGTTCTGGTTTTTAATATGTTTAAATGAGAAACAAAAGGCTCTAGATGTGTCTCTTTTGTCTAATCCCACACCCCTGAATCAAAGAACTGACAGGATGGCTTTATGTTGGCTTATAGATCTGGCCCTTTCTGCGATGTGGGATTCCCCTATGTATGCTGTGAATATGATTGGCTAATTCATAAAGAAAACTGGCTTGGCCTGATAGGGCAGAACAAAGCTAGGTGAGGAAAACTAAACTGAATGCCGTTAGAAAGAAGGCAGAGTTAGAGAGAAGTCGCTGGAGCCAGTGAGAACTTTATCTGGTAAGCCAAAGCCACGTGGCGATACACAGATTGCTAGAAACGGGTTAAATTAAAATGTAAGAGCTAGCCAATAAGAAGTTAGAGCTAATACGCCAAGCAGTGTTTTAAATAATATAGTTTCTGTGTGTTTATTTCAGGGCTAAGTGGCTGGGAACCAACAGTCTCCCCTCAACAGATCTACAGAATCCTACCTTTCCTGCCACCGAGTATTCCAATGAAGCCGCAGTCTATAGGGAATAAAACTTGGGATTTTCAGCAGGCCTTCTGGTTTGAAGGGAACCCAGAAGAAACAACATACTGAAACATTTAGGAATAGTACTGAAAGGTAGTAGCCTAGACTAATAGTACTTAGGAAATAAATAATGTTTGAAACAACACAAATATCAGTATAGAAAGAGGAATTAATACAGCAGTGATTTTTATATAAGATTGAACTGTGCACTTCTGGTTGTATGGTCTGTCAAAAAAATAGTGGTTTCCAAACTCCATATCTCCACCCCCAGCCCCAGCAGGAAACTAGAAACAAGATTCTCCTAGGAGAATTCCAACTGGTGCTATTCTCCAACTTGTCTCTATTCCCAACTGCCTAAAACTCTCCATCAAAAAGTGGGACAATCAAGTTGATTTCTCATTTACACGGAAAACCATAGCTAGGCAAGGCCTGTTCTTGAGTTCTTAACTGGATCACAGAACCTACCTATTTTAACTTGCCAGGATTTGTTTGTCAACTGTCAGGCTAGGAATAGCTTTTGAATGCTTAGAGAAAAAGGATAATGGTTATTTGTCTCACTGTTCTGGGGCATAGCAGTGAAGTTGTAGAAAAACAGCTGAAATGTCAGAGGATTCTGGGCGAGTTCAACCTAGCTGTTAAAGGTGATATGGGCAGAGTACTCAGCTTTCCTTATTGTGAAGTAAATGATTTTCCAACCAGAAATGACAGTTGATTCTTGTTTGTTTGTTTTTAAAAGTTGTTTTCTGCATACACTTTGGCAACAAAATTCTGATTTTATACAAAATAAAACAACAATTTAAAACTTTACTATAAAAATATATGAAGACACAAAGATTGGGATTGATGTATAAAATGAGAATATATAATCATCACTCACAGTCACTATAATCACAGAAAAAGGAGATGATAAATTCAAGGAAGTTGAGGTAAACTCTTTCTCAGAAGAACTGTATTCTACCCAAGTGGCCAGGTTAAGAAACTCAGAATTAGCAAAAAGAAATCAGAAAATAATCAAGAAAGGCCAGAATACATTCTTAAAATCCCCCTGCCCATGCTTAGGGGAATAGTTGGGTCGACCAATGTGATACAGGGCACATTGACTATATACATTGGGGTTTAAGAACCACATATAGAAATTTATACTGCTTTTCTTGACATGTCATTTTCAGCCTTGGAAAGTTTTGTTAGTGTCTTAGGCACTATCAAAATCATGACTAAAATAGAAATCTCAATTTCTGTTTCTCTGGGAACTTGTGAAGAAGTGGACGTAATATACAAGAATGAAATAGCGCCTACATCCTGCTCTTCCTCCCCTCGTACTCCTTCTATAATATCCTGGTTTCTGTAGCTATTCATATGGTCATATCTGAAAATTTGCAATTAGTCATTGTAGATGAGAGAGAAAACATTCACTTTGCCTTTCTGGGTCTTGAGTTCCTTAATCAATATACTCTTTCCTAGATCCATCCATTTACCTTATAATTTCATGATTTCATTTTTCTTTGCAATTGCAATGGAAAAACGAGGAGAAAGATCTAACTTGGATGGATGAAGAAGTCAACACAGAAGAAGGAGAGGAGAGAAACAATCAGGTTGTTTGAGACAGCTTCAAGAAATCATATTAAATATTTAGTAAAAATTACACACAATACACAAGTGTATATATTTATATCTTAAACAAAGTCATGGCACCTGGGCTGATAATGCTCCCCAGAAGAACCACAGATTAACAAATCCCAAATACACAAAATCTCCTTTCCAGTGGTTGGTCAAGTCCAAATGAATCCCTAAAGAATATAGGCTATTGATGTTGACTTTGGATATTCTCAAAGGTCTAAAGAAACCCCCTGTTGCTGAATACACAACTCAGGACTGACCATATGAGCTGAATCTACCCTGAAGCCTAGTTCCCAAAGTCTAGCATCCAGGGTACCAGAAAGTACTATGCAAGCTGCCAAGGGAAGGAAGCAATTAGGAGACCTACCCAGCTGTGTCACCGGTGAACCATAGCAGTAACCAGCATGGCAAGATAACCACAGAGGTGCAGTCATGCTTGTTTGGGTAGAAGCCCGACCGACATCCACACATGCCCTGTTAGGTCCAGATTAGGACCCCAGAGAGAACACCAGAGACCAGAGAAGCCTAGACTGTAATAAGCAAGGTTTATTTAGTGTAATACAAACTAGTTCGGAACCCATCTCCAACACTCCCATCGCAGCGAGGTAGAGAAGAGTTGGAGCTCCTCTGTGGGGTTAGCTCTTAAAGGCACAAGAAACACAAGAAGCCCTTCAGGGCGGTTAGCGGGCTTTGGCATGGGTGCAACTTTTTGAAGGTTTTTGCTTTCTCTCCCAGCTTGTTCTTTGTTCTTAGAGCAAGGCCACCCTGTTTCTGAGTCACATCATCTTTATCAGCCTGTACCAGGTGGTCAGGAATAATTTCTTGGTGGGATGGGGGAAGGCTACCATCTTCCTGGGAACAAGCTAGTCTGGATTTCTATTTTTAAAACATTTTGTTAGAAAATTTCTTCTTGCCCCTTTGAGAATAAGGGGTGAGGGATTCACAACCCAAGCAGTCTGGATGTTTGGAATCTCCAGCTTGGAGCCCCATTCTAGATCCTGCCCACAGCATCCCAAGCAGCATCTCCCCTGGAGCTGCAACCTCCCAAACCCCAACCTCAGTGTGCCACAAGGTGGCCCCTCCAAAAGTCAGCCCCTCTTTGGGACTGCTCAAGACCATGGTATAGGGAACTTAAGACCTGGAAGTCATATTTACCATGTGATATCTCTCACACCCTCCTGAGGGTCACCCAGAAGTGCTTTGCTCAAATTAAACCTGGATTTTTTAATTTGGTTTGATTGGCTTATTACATCGGTGGCAATGGAGTCCCATTAACTAGGGATTCAAAGCTTATCAATGCTACTCATACATTGGTGATAAGTGATAGATACCTAATTGAGCTTCAGGCTCACTCAACAGGAGGAAAATTATGCCTGGTACTAGTAAGCTGAAACTAGTGAGGTCGTGAATCTTAAAAGAGAATCTACTATCTCCACTTTGGTAGACCAGCATCATTCCTTATTATATTCTAAATCTTATCATTATCCCCACAGATAAGTGTATAAGTGTAGTTCTCGCCTCTCATCAATGAAACTTCTCTCTATAGCAAATGGAGACCATTACAGAAAGCCACAGTGGGTCACAGGGCAAAGATGAACAGACTGTAGGAGAACCCAGATCTAAAGATTACATCCACATCACAGCTCCGAGATTAGTTGTAGTAGTATCAGGGAGTTCCACAATAGCCCAGAATGGAGTATAACAAAGATTTATTTATTTGGGGATAAACTCACAGTAAGGGTAGCGATCCATAGTCCTCTGCGTCCACTGGGAAGTGGAATTGGATCCAGCAGGAAAAAAAAATAAAAGAGTCACTCACTCTTTGGTCTGCACTTAGAGCTCATGAGATTATGCCCAAAGTGGACGGGTATCTTAAAGATTATTGGCTGAAGGAGTTCCCACAATAATCTATGGTTCAGGGAACACAACAGAAGAAAGGCACAAAGACAGTAAGAGCCAGAATACCAGGTAGTATACTGTGGGCTGGCTCTCTTAGATGTTGGCTGCAGCAACAAGAGCTGAACAATGACAAGATCAATAGACATGTTAATGAGAAAGAAGGAAAAGCTCAGGATGTACTGTCTCTAGACAAAGGCTACAGGAAGGAAGAGAAGGAGGAAGTGATGTAATTACATTTTAATTAAACCTGTAAAACTAATGTTTTAAGAGAAAAAAAGTAAACCAAGGGAGGCAAACACTCATTTGAGAGGGAAGGGGGCAAGATAAGAGCATGAAGTGAAAGAGGCCCTCATCTTTAGGAGATCCTTTCACGAATATCTTTCTGTGAACATCATGAGCCCATTTCACCTATTTGAGATTCAACTTGCAGAGGCTAAAATGAGAGAATTTGACAGGTGCACATCTGAAGTCTCTTTAAGCTGAACAGACTTGTGCTTCGTTTCAAATCGATTGCAAAATAAGACTGGGAGAACTATGACTTTATAATTCTCATCTGGGGTAAAAACCCCCTAAGCTTATACATATCGTTGGGAAACCTTTCTGTCTGTGCAGTGATGTCCTTCAGTGATTCTAACAGTTATTAACAGACCTGCTGTGGGCCAGCCAAGCTAGAACACAGACACACAAACAAAAACGTCAGAAGGTAGACACAGAAGAAAGTCCGGAAACTGGCTTGGTTTTATGGAATCTTGTCCAAAAAGAACTAGCACATTCCATCTGTGTATGGTGTAACCGTCTCCTGAAGTGAGACCGGCAGGAAGAGAAGAGCAAGCAGTTAGCGAGGGCTTCCTCTCCTCGCATCTGATAAGCTAGCATATGGCCTTTCGATAAAGGCACTCTATTTTTAGTACCATTCATAACATCCATTAGTTTCTTTTTAGCACAAACAGTTGACTCCCAAAAATGCCCTGCGGCTGGAGTGAATTGTTAGACAGGTGGCAGACAAGCATTACCTGAGAGGGAAGAATTTCCGGGTACACATTTGGATTTCCACATTAACACTACAGATCAAAATACAGAAGAAAACCTGATTAGTTAGCCCGGCTATTAGAACACTCCCAAACAATAATCTCACGAATACTCCACAATTAGATGATTGTAACAATGAAATTGGTGATGGTGAGAGGTTGATTAGGGATTTGGATTTGTCTGTTGATTTCTGGAAAGGCACACATACCTAATAAAGCACTGTCAGTTCGTGTCGTTCCCCCCCCCCACTGTTGATCATGTGCTTCTTCTATAAACAGGAAAACAATACCCCCATTTACAAACTTCACACCCTCAGGTTATGTTTTATTTACAGGATCCTCACTCTACCTCCAATTTTTCTGCCAGTATCTCCCTGCTTTATTTTGTCCAACAGTGTCCTCTGGAGCCTCCATCTGTCAGTAATTATCTCTTCCTCTTTCCTACATAGCATCACATCCTCTGTCTTAGAGGATGTCAATAGGTACCAGACCTCTGGTAGACTCAACCTTTCCCTGAGAAGTTTCCCTTACTATTTCTCACAAGCCCAGCCATGATGTTTTGTAAGGCCAAAAGGTAATATTGTCCAAATCCATGTACAACAACCTGTCCACGAAGAGGCCTCCCACTATGTAGTGGTTTTTTATCACTATTATTGGCTGTTTATCACCATCTCTTTCTTCGGTGTCTTTTCAAAGGACAGACCTGTTCTCACTCAGGCAGGAATGCCAGGACATTTGACCCAAGTGTCACGTTTGAAGCAAGTCCTTCCTTACATACCGCTTAAGATCTGCAGTAAGTAGCCATTGGCATTGACTAAAAATTAGCTCCTGGGAAATCTAAGAGAATAGCTACTACTTTAATTAAAGAACTATTCTTTAATAATGTTTTTTAAATTTTATATCTGAGCCTGTTTCCCGTCCCTCCTCTCCTCCTAGGCCCTCTCCTGCCCCACCCCTCCATCCCCACCTCCCAATCAACTCTTCTGCCCTTTCCGTTCAGGAAAGCACAAGCCTCCCACAGATATCAAGTTGTAGTAGACTGAGTACGTCCGACTGTACTAAGGCTGCACAACTATTTTTATAGGGGAAACACCACCGAAGTTTGCGAAGAAGAGCTCCAGTCGTGATGAGGAGCTCCAGCAGTCAACTGCGCATGCGTGGCAATGTGTGTCTCTCTCTCTCTCTCTCTCTCTCTCTCTCTCTCTCTCTCTCTCTCTCTCTCTTTTCTCCTGGTTGAGTAGATAAGAATTCCATAGACTCGGCTGTAGTTGGAGTCGGTTGTTAACTAACACCTGGGAAGAGGAAGCTTCAGGTGAGGATGTGCCTCCTTTGGGCTGGTGCATGGGCATGTCTCTGGAACATTTTCTTAACTCCTGGATTGTATAGCGGAACCCAGCTCACTGCGGACAAAACTACATCCGGGCAATTGGTCCTGAGTTCTATGGGAAGGTATCTGAGCAAGCCAGGAAACAGCATTCCTTTGTGATCGCCTCTTTAGTTCTCCTTGAAGCTTGACCTTAATTCCTGCCTTGGCTTCCCTTGATGAGGGACTATAACCGGCAAGATGAAATTAACCCTTTGCAATTCAATATTGCTTTGGGTCATGGTGTTTATCACAGCGTAAGAAGAGCAAACTGGGACAGTTTCTCTCCTCCAGAGAACACAGGAAATGTCAAAATAGCAATGAGTCAATCTTGAAATTACTAGTAAACTCAGAGTCTTGCCATTGTGGTGCTCACCAGGGAAGTGGGTAAAGGAGCATTTAATATTCATGGCAGCATGAAAATTTTTTCATTCAAATAAACATTTAACTACGAGTCCAATAAAACATGTGACACAATTGTCTTGGCTTCTGATTGCAAACAAAGACAATAAACAGGCAGATGTGGGGTAGGCACTTCTTTGATGTTTTAACTAGCAAGTGTCAGAGGTAATATCTATTTCCATATCAGTTTATGTGAAGAAGATGACATAACTTTCATAAAGAAATGTTAGCAGGGGTTAGGAAGAGGGCTCAAGTTAAGAGGGCTTACTGCTCTTACAGAACTGAATTCAGTTCCCATAACCCACATTGGTCAGCTCACAACCACTTGGAACTCCACTCTAGTAGATCTGGTGACCTCATTTGGTCACACACATACACACACACACACACACACACACACACACACTTAAAAAGTAATTTGCTTTAAAAAGAAAGAAAGAGCCAGGCAGTGGTGGTGCACTCCTTTAATCCTAGCACTCAGGAGGGAGAGGCAGGCGGATCTTTGTGAGTTCAAGACCAGCCTGGTCTACAAGAGCTAGTTCCAGGACAGGCTCCAAAGCCACAGAGAACGAAAAACCAAAAAAAAAGAAAAGAAAAGAAAGAAAGAAAGAAATGTTCGAAATTTCCTCCCACCCTCAGCAAATCTGAAATGGCACGGAATTCTCAGGATACTCAGAAGTGCCACATTACTTTCCTGGGAAACAGAGGAAGGCAAGTTATTAATAAAAAACTCTACAGCTCCCAGTAAAAACAATCGAGTGCTGGCCATTCTTTCTGGGAGTTCTCATTCTCTCCTGAACCCTCCTTCTGATGACACAAGGGGAGGGCAGTTGGGAGCAATGAGGAATTGTGTGGAGGTAGCAAATTTGCCTTAGCATAGTACACAGTCCTATATCCAATGGAACTGTCAATAAAAACAGCAAATGTAGAGGGAAATGAAAAGGAAGTCTTGCCTGGGTGAGCAGTGGAAGAAAAGACAGGAGAGAAATCTCCCATGAGGACGCTGGCAATGAGACAGCCATGAAGGGTGAGAGTAAGCTGAGGAAGAAATCCAGGGTGTTCCAAGAGGGCTCAGTAAGCATCACAGGGGGCTTGGCAGTGTAATCTGCTTGGCATTTAAATGGATCTTCCTATCAGGAGAGAACAGAAGCCTAATTGGTACAAAGTGTTTGAACAAAACTGTTGGCTAAATGATTGGCTAATTATCATATTATTCAGCCACAGGACTGAGATGTAGGATGCCGACCAGAAAATAAAATATAAGAATTGGAAAAAGTGCACAGAACCACCGTGGTTGTGTACTATAAAGAGAAAGAAACCACACGATCATAATCCAAACAATTTACTAAAAGCCAAGCCAGACAACCCCTTGGTAGGATAATCAGAATCTAAAGTTGCTACAATAAGTTACTCAAAATCTTAATGTTTCAATCAAAGATTACCGTGTTTACCAATAGGAGAAAAGTACGACATAAACACGACATAAACAGGGAGAAGAAGAGAAGTGGTCAAAACAAGGACACTGTGAATAAGTAAACATGTTGACTGCATGCACCAGACAAAGACTTCAAAATAGTTACATACATTCAAAGATCTCAAGAAAAATTTAACAATTATGAATTAATAAATAGGGATCACAAATAAAATGGTAACTATAAAAACGAACCATGTAGAAATTTTGAAGTTGAAAAGGACAGTCAAAAATATTTTTTTAAAAAATATTACTACATGGGTAGAACAGCAGATTTGAAGTGGAAGAAGGAAGAAGTCTGCACACTTAAAGGTTAAGCTATTCTAAAACTGAAAACTATACAAACAGAATAATAACGGGAAAGGTATTAAAAACAACTTGGGGAGAACAGGGTTTATTTTACTCACAGATCCATATAACAGTTCATCATCAAAAGCATTGAGGGCAGGAATTCAAAACAGGACAGGAATCTGGAGGCAAAAGCTGGAGCAGAAACCGTGGAGGGGTACAGCTTACTGGCTTGTTCTTCCTGGTTTGATCAGCCCGCTTTTTTAAAGAGTCCACAACCACCAGTCCAGGGATAACACCACCCACAATGGGCTGAGCCCTCCTCCAAAAATTACTAATTAGAAAATGACCTACAGATTTGCCTATAGTCTGAACTTTTGGAGACATCTTCTCAATTGAGACTCCTTCCTCTCTGACAACTCTAGCTTGTGATGTTAACATAATACTAGAATACTAGCTAGTACAACTGACCCTTTGTCAACTTGACACACAAAAACATCACTTTTTAGTTAGAATCTTTTCTTTTGTTATCCCCAAGATGGCATCTTAATATCACAATGTAAATCATAAACCACTTTAAAAGTCACACAGTCCTTATAATTTCAAACATATTAAAAGTTTATTCTCTTTGAAATATTCAATCTCTTTAAAAATCCAAAATTTCTTCTAATGTTCAAAGTCTTCATCTATGAAATCCTATAAAACATGAGTTAAACACTTTCTTCAATAGGGAAGAACCAGGACCCTGTCTCTTTCTGAATAATGCAAGACCAAACTCCAACAATGTAAGTAATTCAATGTCTAAATATCTGGAATTCACTCATGGTCTTCTGGGTTCTTTCAAGAACTTTGGTCAATTCTTCAGCTCTGCCCTCTATAGCACACACAGCTTGAATCTTCTAGGTTCCAGGCAGCTCCACTCACCACAGCTGCTCTTTATGGTGGTCAATTCATGGTACTAACATCTCCAGTGCTTATGGGGTCTGTTGCTGCAAATGGGCTGCACTTTCACCAGTAGTCTCTCTCGGACTCTCTTAAGGAACTCAAGCCCTACCACACAATGTCAAGCTTCAGCTGCTCTCCAAGATCCCTTCATGACTTCAAAACCAGAACCACATGGTGACCCTTACACCACCAATGTCAGCGGCCAGCATACGGTACAACCCTGGCTGTCTCTGGAAGAGAACTTCTGTGTGCTGACCCTAAGGAAACACTTTCCAGAAGAAATCACTTCAGTGATGGTGGTCTCTTCTCAATCACAGCTGATTCTTCAGCCCCGGTTGGCCAGTATGCATTGTCCCAGGAAAGCAAAGGTTTTACTTCAGTGGTTCCTGTCTCTTGTGAATCAAAACCAAGTTTTCAGCTCCAGCTAACCAGACACCACAGATTCTTCACACAAGGCCTAGTACCTTTGTACTTCCCTCAGAAACTTCACGTGTAAGGCCTCCATTGTGTGTACTGCTCTCTGCATTCTTATCTTCCATGTGCCTACAGAACAGCTCATTGAGATCTCAGCACTCAATGGCCCCTCTAGCCCAAAGTTCCAAAATTCTTCTACAGTTGTAACCAAAGCAACATGGTCAGGTCTGTCACATCAAACCCCACTCCTGGTACCAACTTACTTTACTTAGGGTTACTATTGCTGTGGTGAAGCACCATAACCAAAAGCAACTTGGGGAGGAAAGGGTTTATTTCATTCAGAGTTCCATGAAACAGCTTATCATCAAAAGCAGTGAGGTCAGGAACCTAAAAACAAGAACTAATTCAGCAGTCATGGAAGAACGCTGCTTATTGGCTTGCTACCCATTCTTTCTTATAGAACTCAGGATCATCAACCCAGAGCTGGTCCCACCCACAGTAGCTGGGCTTTCCCTGCAAGAATTACTAATTAAGAAAATACTCTATTGGAAGTATACCGTTCAGTCTTATGGAGACATTTTCTCAACTGAGGATCCCTCCTCTTTGATGAAATGATCTTGTATCAAGTTTCCATAAAACTAGCCAGTACAGGTACCAAAGTAAAAAGGAAGATATCATCAGAAATTTGTGTGACAAACACAAGCCTATCAACAGAGTTGTTTAAAGAAAAGAAAGCAAACAGATTATATGATTGGTGTATTAGTTACTTTTCTTATTGCATTATTTGACAGGAGAGACTAAAATAAAGAAAGGTATGTTTTGACTCATGGTTTCAGACCCAATTCAGTCCACTCTGCTGAGGTGCCATATCCCTTCCATCTGTGGTGGCAGGAGTCTGACTCGGTAGATATTCACTCTGACATTGTGGACCAGGAAGTAGAAAGAGTTCAGGACAGGAAGAAAATGAAGGCCATGTTTCCAGAGGCTCATATATGTTAGCTAGGTCACTTGTTCCACAAGTCCAACAATACCAGTAACTGTGGACCCCATGTGCTAACACTTGAGCCTATAGGGGAGATAGCATAAGGCCATAAGGGTTGCCAAGAAAATTGACTGCCAGCAGATTTGTTTTGCAGAAGATATAAAAAATTTACAGACTGACAAGGAACCACACCACTGAAGTCTAGAAGAAGAACAAAACTGGAAATGAAAATAAGTGGACCAATATACAAGAATGTTTATTTTTGCAATTTATTTAAAAGTCACAGACGGGGGTTATACTCTATTTATTGTCTCATATACACATATATGATAATCAGAGCTGTACGGATTAGGAAGAAAGAAGCCATATCACAGCAAAATTATAATATCTTATTAAAAGAAAATCAGCATGAATCTCAACTAGTTTATGAAACATTGATAGCATATTTTCATGAAGAACAACTGCTGTATTAAGAGGCATGCTATCATAAAGTATATGGCACTTGAAAAATCTCTAGGGGCATGTGGTAATCCACAGAGGAAAAGTGAACTGTTGCTTTTATCTCATGCAAAAAACCCACAAAGGTATAATTACATCATTTGAGTGTTCTAATCAACATGTATTGAGAGAACATGTATTTAAAAAAAGGAGAAACAAAACTGTAAGCATACAAGAACAAGTGGAATTATATAATGACAGATCCAAACTTATCATTAATAATTATAATAACTATGGCCCAAAATGCAGCATAATAATAGGCAAAGATGACTAGCTAAAAAAAGCAAGATCCAACCATGTACTGGAGAAATAAATAGATCTTGAAATAGAAATCAGTTGAAAGCAAGCATGTAGATGTGACTATAAGCATAACAGATAACTGGAGCATCTATAATAATATGAAGAAACATAGTCGCTGCAAACAAAACCAAAGAAAATGTTAGACATGAGGAGAACCCCTGCACTGCAAGCAATGAGTTATCACAGTGATATTATAGAATAATCATAAACTCACACAATGCATCCTAACTACACAAAATAAAATGTTATACAAAGAAATCATGAAAAACACAATGACAAGGATTTAGAGTTCCAATATTATACTCCAAAAATAAAATAAAATAGTACAAACAGGCAGAAAATAGGGCATTTGAACAGCTTTGCCAACCATCTTAACTTGGATATTGAGAGGATGCTATTCCAATGATAGCGGAGCAGAGTTTCTGTTTTAACTCGCACCATTTTTTAAGATAGGTCCAATTTTTGGTTTAAAACAATTATCTATAAATTTCAAAGAGATTGAATTATTCAAAACACATCCCCCCGGTACAGTGAAATAACCCTAAAACTAGACAACTGTCAGAAGTTTAGCAATATCTAGATACTTAAAAATCACACAATACACTTCTGAAACAATCCACAGACTAAAAATGACAGGAGGATCATTTGAAAGTCCTTTGAACTCATTGAAAATGAAAAGCCAGTATCTCAAACCTACATCACATGTTTCAACACGGAGAAACCTCTAAATCTTAATAATTGAAGGATCCGGATGAAGAAGAGTCCAGTTACATAGTGTGTCTGGAAATTTCAAGCCTCGGGGGTGTGCGGGTGCAGAAGCTACAGCAAAGCAGGATATTTTAGGGCGATGGAAGTATCCGGAAACCAACCTGGGTTGACCGCTGCTCCAATCTAGATCGCCTATGACTTGCTGCCACTTATATTCTTAAAACGGGTCTGTGAGCATGAGTGGATTTCATCTCAACATTTACTGCATAAATGAACACGTTTATTGAAAAAATGTAGACAGAAGCTGGAAGAGATGTTTTAGAGTTGATTGATGAAATTGTGTTTCTAAGACACAATCCCACACATTTTTAAATTTTTCTATATTTCAAAGTTCTACATTTTCAAAAGAAAATTACAAAAGAGTTTTGGCCTTTTGCTATACGGTAATTGTCAAATATCCCCCAGAGGCCCATAGATTAAGGACATGGTACCCAGGCTGGTGAGACGTGCTGGACCTTCTCGGTACAGAACCTTATGGAAAGCCCTTAGATAGTTGCAGGCAGGTCCCTTCTCCACATGGGAGAATGTGGTGCACGCATTGGCTATTTTCCTTCCTACCCTGACCAAATACCTGATGAAAAGCATCTTAAGAGAGAAAGTGTAAATTTTGACTTAAGGTTCAAAGGAATGAGGTCCATCAGAGGGCCGCGCATGGCAGCAGGAGCCAGAGACAGCTGGTTACACTGTGTTAGCAGCAAACAGAAAGTGGAGGGGGCAGCTGGGAAACCTCAAGACCCGCCCCCCCCACTGACTCACTTTCTCCAGCGAGGCTCTACAGTGTAAAGCTTCCACAACATCCTAAACACAACCAGCTGCTGGGACCCACATGGTAAATCACAGGAACAAATGGGGGAACTTTTAACATTTCAAACACAACATATTCCCAAGACTTCACTTTCTTTTCTGAGTAATAAACTGAGCCGACTCCCAGATGCTCCAACCCTTGTGTTCCAGAGTACTTAACAACGGCCCAGAGAACCTGACTGGCTTAGTGTTTGTAAACTCTGTGGATGTACTCAAAAATGAAGTGTTGTTCTTTACAAGTTAACTTGTCTTTGGTACATTTTTGCAGTAACCGTAAACAGACTACCAAATTTTAAGCATTCAGAATGGGTGACTATCTTAATGTTTCTACAGCGATAACCAGATGTTAAATAATATAAGACCCTTAGTTGAATGAGTGCTCAAGAGAGATTTTTTAAAATGGGAATGGAAACTGAAACATTCACGCTTTTATTTTTATTACAAGAAAATTTTACCTTTACTCCCCTTGTTCCCGGCCCTCCCGCTC
>JAQHUG010000008.1:16025264-16065918 GCA_028555095.1 Dicrostonyx torquatus | reverse complement strand
TTTATTATATTTGTGGTTTCTTTTCTATTTTCATTATAAAGTTATTAGTATGATAACAAAAAAAATGTTGTGCTATGTCAACTTGAGACATGCTAGGGTCACCCAGGAAGAGGGACCTTTTATTGAGGTAATGCCTCCACAAGACTGGCCTGTAGGCAAGACTTTAGGGCATTTTCTTGATTGTGATTAATGCCAAGGGTCCAGCCAACTGTGGGTGGTGCTGTGGCCCCAGGTCTCCTAAAATATCAAACTGAAGGAGAAAATAAGAGCAAGCCTGTAAGCCTCTGCTTCCATTCCTGCCTCTAGATTCCTCCCATGAGCCCCTGCTCTGACTGCTCTTCATGATGTAGCTATACAATGAAACAAACCCTTTCCTTCCCAAGTTGCTTTTGGCATCGTGTTTATCACAGCAATAGAAATCAGATTAGTACCAGGACTGTCTTTAAAAAGGTAAATACAAGCTAAGTTAAACAGGATTACCCTGGTAAGAAACAAATGGAGTTTACCTCACCAACCAATAGGTGAAATGGGTATTGTTTAATAGTATACATTTGAGAAGTTGTTTTAGCCTAGTTAGGTTTCCTGACACTATCAAACTCCTTCCAGGACAAGTCAGCCACCTGCTGTCACAGTGACACTGAGCTACAGTTGGAAACCTGCAATGCCATGTAAGGCCCACGTTTACTCCTCACTTATCTGGAGTCTAGAGAGTAGCCCAGACTTCTCTGTAGGTCTTAAGTTCTCTATGTTGTTGGCTGGTCCCCAGTGAGCTTAGCTGACTCAAGAGGGACCATTTGGTTCTTCTCTTCAGCTTGGTGAGTCCTATCTTCCAGCATCCAATTTAGCATCTGGTCACTTGCACCTGCAATTAGCCTCCATGTCTCAGCAAACACAGAAAACCAAAGGCACAAAAAGCATTCAGCAGGAACACTTTTGTCTTCAGCCTCTGTCACATTGTCTGTACTGCAGTTTGTGAAGGAAGTCGTGTCACTGAGCAGAGAGGAATTCTGGGTCAGAATATTCTGTCCACAATGAGAACACGTGCTACAGTCTCAGTAAATAGCAAGGTTGGCAAACTGAAGAATGGAGAACATTTTGTAAATCAACCTGTCACACACTCTAACCCTGATAGTCAAATTCGCGCCTATTAACTGTAATACTCGAGAACTTCAGTCTCTTTCCCTCAGCTGTTCTGAGTCATTTCCTCACCCTTTCCTATCAGCTCATGTGGCCTCCCACTGGGCATCATTGTCAATCTGTAAATCCCAACTCTGAAAACCCTACATGAGTGAGTCATTGCATCCCAACAGCTACCATTGCTCAGTTTCTCTAGCTTCAATGCCCTTGTCCACATGTGCTAGTTTGGATGTTTCCTCTTTCCCAAAGATACTGCTCTGCTCTGGGCTCCTTTCCTCGCCATGCTGAAGCTTGGATCTGGTCTTGTTAGCATCACACTTCTGTTGAGAGAGGGGAGTGGTCCTTTGTTCCCTCCCGGCCACCTGGCTAGCTTACACCCGAAATAATCACACAGAAACTGTATTCATTTAAATCACTGCCTGGCCCATTATCTCTAGCCTCTTATTGGCTAACTCTCACATCTTTATTTAACCCATTTCTAATAATCTGTCTATCACCACAAAGTCGTGGCTTACCGGGAAAGATTCAGCATGTCTGACTCTGGCAGTTCCATGGTGGTTCTCTCTGCCCTTCTTCCCAGCATTCAGTTTTGTCTATTCCACCTACCTAAGTGCTGCCATATCCAAAGGCCAAGGCTGTTCCTTTATTCAACCAATGAAAGCAACACACAGACAGAAGAAACTTCCATACCACTCCTCCCTTGAAGAAGCACTCACTCATGAAACCTAGACATGTTTTTCTCACGGAGGCCCTCATTGGAGCTACTGCAAAGACATCACAGAGTCCCCTGAGATCCGTGCAGCTAACTCCCTGCAGAAGAGGAAAGCTGTCTTGTAGGGTTTCAGCGTGCTTCTGGCTGATTTTTCCATCTTCCAGGACCCATTAGCCTCTCTCTAAGACCAGTTTCCCAGTAGAAAAATCATGCCACATTTGGATCTATCACTAAGAAAATTTTTGTGATTCTCAAGGTTAATTCTTCTACCTGCCCCCTGCCTGAAGAGTATCTGGTCAAAGACTATAAGTCTAAAAGAAGATATATCTACAAGCAGCCAGAAAACCATAGCCTTTCAATAACCAGACTATACTACATGGGACTCAGTATGAATAGGGTATGCCTCATTATTAAGTAGACTGCTGATATGCATAGGAAGACATCTTCAGAAAAATTCTATGTAAGTAATTACCAAGGAAGAGCTTGATGTTGCTGTCTGTTGTATTTGTCTACAGCCAGAAGACGAACTGCTTTGTTTTCACAAATGTATCCCTTTTTCTTCCTCTCTGAAACATGCAAGCAAAGCAAACAACACATCAACACTGTATTGGCTCAAAATGTTGAACATATAAGGAAACTAATTTTAGGAGCTTCTGAACACTGGCTTGGTTTTTAAGTATAGAAAAAGTTTACTTGTAGGAAGCATAAATAATAGGATACTGCCAAACCCAGTTATGATCAGCATTTCTTCAGCACACATTTTTCTCAGGTTATTGGATAAGATATTTATATCTCAAAGAGCCTCTTCCTTTACTGGACTATTTCAGACACTATTTTATTGCTGTGAGGAGACACTATGACCAAGAAAACTCATAAGAAGCAAAACAAAGCTAATTTAATTTACAGCTTGTTCATCATGTCAGAGGTTACTCCATTATCATGATGGTGGTAAGTGTGGTAGCATGGACCCAAGGTGCTGAAGGAGTATCTGAGAGCTACATCCTGACCTGCAAGCTGAGGGGAGAGAGAGAGAGAGAGAGAGAGAGAGAGAGAGAGAGAGAGAGATTGATTCTGGGCTTAGCATGGGATTTTGAAACCTCAAAATCCACCCTCAGTGAAGTGATATACTTCATTCAACAAGGACATACCTCCTAATCCTTCTAATCCTTTCAAATAGTATCCCTCTTTAGTGACTAAGCATTCAATGTTTGAGCCTATGAGAGCCCTTCTTGTTCAAACCACTGTACTGACCCTCCTTTTAAATAATCTCACACATTTAAAAAAATGCTATAGGCCTGCATTCATGGTGTTATCAGGTTGTTGGCTTCCTTTTAAATGACAGAATCTGCATACAGTTAGGGAAGTAAGGTGAGGTGTCCAAACATTCAGTATTGAAAGTCCTACACTGTCAGACCTGATGAGCTGTGATGGTTTTTATGGGGGAGATTCCTGTAACTCTAGTTTCCTGAGGTTGAATACTTTTTCCTGGTCTCTGTGGGCACCACCAAATGCTCATATGCTCACGTAGACATAAACACATGCACATAGATAAAGATATAACTCTTTAAAAGGCAAGTATTAGTCGATTTCCCAGTTACTAGCATTCTTTTAAATAAAACCAAGCTTCTTATTCCTTGTTTACTATATGGCAGGTTGAATTCTCCCATTCTGAGGAGCAACCATGTCAGTAGGTGGTCCTGGATTAAAAACAACATTGCCCTAATAAAAGAAATTACTTAAATTTAAGAATTACTCCATATGACCTCTCATTTTCTCCCCGTTGTTCAGGAGCTCAGAAAACAAGCATAGGTTACAGTGGGGAGGCATGTAGTTAATACTCTGCCTAGGGTAGAGGCACAAGGATAAGGAATTTCAACTTGGGAAAAAGGGAAGATAAGTTTGTTTGTTCAAAATTGGATTTTATCCAACTGAAGACTTTCAAGACAAGTCAATTTACAGTGCCTAAGACCATCCAGGACACTAGAGTGCAGGTAAATTTATTCCACAAGGTTCTGTGTGTTTCTATTACTAAACTGAGAATTGTTTTTGGAGGAAATAAAGTTAAAGTGAGATTCAAGGAATTGTCAGGGATGAGAGCTGAATGAGGTGGGGTTGTATGTCCATTAATGTCAGAGCAGTTAGGGACAGAGTAGAACAGAATGGGGTGCAGAGAATACCTACAAGTCAGGCCATTTATCTGGCAGAGTGGAATCATGAAATGTTAAAGAGCCACATTCCCATCCCTTCTGATTGCATGTCATCCTTGAGATGGGAATAATGATCATTTTAGATGCTTACATGAAAAGAATGGTGTAGCATTCATTTACCAATCAATGAGCCATTTTGGATGATCCTCCAAGCAATTGGGAAGATCCAGACATCACGATTAAACAAAAAGCACCATTCAAAATATTGAACATAGATCATAATTTTAAATAATAATACCTTACATTTGTGTAGCACTTCAGAGTTCCCCAATCCTTTTTACAAGGCGTTTTTTCATTTATCAATCTCTAAAAGATGAAGAAAAATCTAAGGAAGGGACAGGATTAATATCTGCATTGCACCGAACAAATGAGGGTGAATTTCTAGAATAATGGAAACCCTGGACGGATCTGCATCTGGGGCTGATGAATTGCTCATCTCAGCTTCATTATCCTGATCAGGAGCACTTATGAGAGAAGTGAAAAATTGATGAGCACCGTCATAATCAAAGAGAATAAATGTTTCCCTCTTAAAGCAAATGCATAATCTTTCCAAGAATAAAATAACAATATTCATTCATTATTAAATTCTGATAATGCTGACACCAAAGCTCACTTCAAACACTGAAGGGAACACTATAGAAGAAATATGTTTGGATTTCATAATTGTCATTATTATTATCAATAATAATGTGTGTATTGTGTGTGTATGTGGTGTGCACATGCATGTCACAATACTATTATAGAACTCAGAAAACATGGTTTCTGGGAATCAAAGGCAGATCATCAGGCATGTGTAGCAAGTGCTCTCAGAACCTGGTCTCATTCTCTGTGTGTGTGTGTGTACTATGCATTCCTTTTCTGATTATTGCAGTCCAGTCTGACCCCCCGACCCCCATAACTGGTTGAATATTTTCAGAATCTATTAACATCAGCATGATGACTCAGTATTATTTTAAGAAAAAGAGGCCGATTACCTGCCAAAAACAAACTGAACAGTTCTTCTTAATAAATGACTGTGTTTTTTCTTTCTGAAAAGAGAATGTGTATCAGATGTACCAGATACCTAGCTTATAGCAGAAGATAAAATACCCTACTGTGAGGCTTCTCTTGAGCTATGAGGTTTCATCAGAAGGTCATCCTATTTGCTCTACTGCTCTCCACCCCATCTTGCTCCTTTTCTGTACAAATATGATGTAAGAGGTGTGTTTTACTCCTTTAAGTAGTTGTGTGCTCTCTGGCTGATCCTCTTCATATTTCCATGGCATCCGTAAAATTTAAAACAGAAAGTCACGATATTTTCCAACTAGATGCTTTACAACCTGCATTTATCAGATAATTGAGATATACTTTTTCTGCCGCACAGCAGCGTTGAGCTTTGAAGCAATGCTCTACACAGGTAAGAAAAGCCATCATCAGAAAAGCTTCCAGACTTTCACTGCCCCAAAATAATAATCTTCCTCAGCATGTTCCTTGGTTTAGTTTGCTCTAGTCCTGCTTCCTCAACCTTGCATTTGTGTGCTGTGCCTATATGAATCTGTTTCTGACCTATGTGTTTCTCATTGTGCTGACAGCCTATAGATGGGCACAGCTGCATGCCAACAACCTGTTAGGCTCTGTTACAAGCATTTGGGGACAGTGAGCACTCTCCCTAGTACTCATGCTAACTTAGAGCACATTGTTCCAAAGATCTGTAATCCCAGCCTTTCAGATAATTATACAACTGAATATTCATCAACAGAGAAAAATTTATGTGATATCATAAATAAGATGTGTTTTGGAACATGGTCACAGTGAGCCACTAGCTTTATTTCTTTCTGAAAGATAGCAATGAAGGTGTAGAAAGGCACATAAGTGGAAGATTATGACTCAAAGACATTTTCAGTAGGCATCATTTGTAAATTTCATTACTTTATTTTTTTAATGGAGCATGGCCTTGTTACTAAGACTATATAAAATGAATCCAGAAAGGTAGAAAAAAATGGTCAGAAGGCATCAGGGCATACCTGAGATTGGGAGAATAAGATTAATGAATGTTCTATCATGGGTAGAACTATGAGCTCCAGTACCAGGACCAAGTGTACTGCCATGTCTCACCAAACATAGAACAAAACAGAATGGGGTCGGGATGGCTTGCTGGAACAGAGGTATCGTTACCCAGTGGATTGTTCATGGACCACTGCATCTCTCTGGATGGTGCACACATGACTGGATTCCAACAACACACAGGAAGGAGCCAGCTAAAGAGCTGGTGAGCATTGCTTTTAGAAACTTGGACCTTGAGAAATGTGTTTAGGAAGAAGGCTAGATGGCAGGAGGATGAGAAGAGAAGACCAGAGAGAGTGACTCTGATCAAAATGTTAAAATGAAACATTGTTTTGAACAATGGATGTATGCTAACTTAAAAAATATGAGAACAAAAGGGATTTGGACCTGAAAATAGACTGGATATTCACTCTTCGCAGTAGAAAATACAAACTGCTTTTCATTAACAAACTTTTGATAATTCAGAAGTGCATAAGATGTCCATTTTTAGTGGACAGAGGGACCTGTTTTCTGTTTTTGCTTTTGAAGCGTGTGTGACTTTTCAAGGAATTTCAGACTTTTAAAAAGGTTTTAGTTTCTGAAAATTTCCACTTCTTTCTTGAAATGAATATTTTGCAGCTTTGAGAATTTTGTTATTAATTTGAAAAACTTTACTCAAAAACTAATTTGTCTAGGTGATAAAATATTGGCCTTCAAAGTCTACTTCTCATAGAAAGAAAAGGTGTGGGCCAATTTTGTTGCCTTTGGCAGGAGATCTGTCAGATTCTGAAAACCTCTGACATCATTTTGCTATTGGAGGGAGACATTGATTTTAATTCAGAGTTTTTTGCCATTCTTAATCAATCTCTCTAGTGTCACATTTCAAAGAATGCTTTCATATCTCTGACCTAAAAGCAATGTATAGAAAGATTGAACAAAATATACATTTTATAAAATAAACAATAAAATGAAAGAGTAAGCCATGCTCAGCATTATGGTTCCTTATTTTTTATTCATATCAGAGCATGGCATAGGACACAACATATCTTTTCCTGAAGGAAATTGCATGGTAAACAGTGTCCAGAATATTATAGACATATCATTTAGCCATGATGAAGTTCATATTTAGTGCTAGATAAAATGTAATCTTAATATAGTATCTATTACTTATGATCTCATTTTGAAAAAAAATTGTATCTCAGAAAAAATAACAATAAAACTGCATTTCAGTATATTGAAAACGGTCGGGTTTGGTTTGGTTTGTCTAATTTTTGTTTTGGTTTCCTTTGCTTTTTGCATTGTTTTTAAGGAACTTTATCTACACTGTATTAAAGAAATGAAAGTTTTGTCTTTTTAATTGAAAACAGGTATGTTACTGCTTGTGTTGTCAGGCATGTTAATGACTGCGTCCAGGACAAAACAGTAGAAAAGAGAAACCAGGAATAATAGGGTTAGTAATACGAGAGCAAAGAAGTGCAGTTCGGGGTCTCTGTACCAAAGTTCATCTCACCAGGGCCGCACATCTCCCACCTCCGTTGACTCTCCTGAAACTGCACCAGCTGACATGCAGCAGCGGCGCCCACATCCTTGGTGCTTTGCTCTGTGGCTAAAATTTGGCTAACGTTTGGAAAGGTGAACGCAAAAACCTAAGATCAGTCCAGCAGTTGGAACATGTCTCAAGTCTTCAAGTGCAATGAAATTTGGGCTACATCACCCAAACATCTCAAGATAGATTAAGGACAGAACGCCCTTATAAAACTCCTCAGAGCTAGCTGCCCAGATTTCCGGCTTTCAGGAGTCACTTCTGGACAGCACCATAAATGCAGGACCAGAAACGTAGAATCACGAATACACATTTGCAGAAGGAAAAAGCCAGCAGCTTCGGTAGCTTGTGATATTTTTTTTTCTTTTGCAGAAATTTCTCTGATAGATTAGAGGGGTCAGAAACGGACATAAGTCTCAGAGAAGTGACCTGTAAAAAGTAATTAGAAAAGGAATTCCCCCTGCCCTGCCCTCTCATTGCTGGATCAGATGAAAGGCGCCTGTGTTTATGTCCTGACCCATCTAATGTCTGTAACGAAGAGTCGTCCAGACCCATCCCCCAGCAGGTGCTAGGGCTGAAAATGGGGTCGCCCCAGGCACCATGACACCTTCTTAGAGTAGGGAACTCTAATGGATTAGCTCCCCTCAGTGCAGGTGGCTGCTCACCAAAAGACCGGACTTTTTCAGGAGGGAAGACCTTGGGAAGTGACTTCAAAGGCTCAAAACATAGCTGAGAAAGCAGTGTTTTTTAAAAGGTACCTAGACTGCCTGCCCATCTTCCACCGGCACCATCCGAAGGAGGTGATTTCAGAAGTAGGATAGGGAACAAAGATTAATAAATGAAGATGAAATATTTCAAGTGTACGTTCTCATTAGGAATTATAAATCTGCTGTGTTATGTTTCCTAATAAAAGAAATCACCACAAAAATGTTTAAAACCCATGTTTAAAACTTAAGCGCTTATTTATGCTTGGAAAAAAATTCCAATTATTTTCCTTAATAAACGTTTTTAAAATGTTCAGAAGCCGAACCAAGGACTGATTTTCCCTCTTTTTATTGTACTTCTTCCATGTGCTTTTAAATAACTAAAACCTAAGTAACAAACCCAAACAAAACTCACATTCATTGTTTTCACACAAGCTTCTCCCTTCAATCCAACCGCTCACATAAACATGTTTATCCACAGCTCAAAGCATGAACTACAGCCTTTTCTAACCAACAGAGAAAGCTCAGGAAAGAATACAGAAAGCAGATGAATGAGGAAAAACAGGTTAGCTGACAGAGTGAAGTCTGGGGAAGATGGCTCTGAGGGGCTCACAGAAAAATCTACAGGCTAGGCTGGCTGTGTAGAACAGAGTTTTCACACACACACACACACACACACACACACACACACACACACACACACACACACACACACGAACCAAGCCTGTCTTTTGCAAGGCAAGGAACCCAAAGAAAAAAACTTTCAGTTACTGCTGTGCTTGTCTACAGACGCATGCCGAAGTGTGCAAAGTAATACCTTAATTTTTTAAACATCCCATTGTGTGATTTGCAGAAAGGAGAGAGATTTCTACTTTGCATTCTCAAAAAGAATCTTTCTGTTAAGGAAATCAACAGAAACGAGGAAGAAATACTTCTTTTCTCATGACTAACTGAAATGTTGGGGAAATGTTAGATTTATCTTATGACTTTGGTTTCTAATGTCAATACCAGCCGACCACTATCTATGGACAAGCCCCCAGAAAGAAATCCTTTAAAAATGAAACAGATGTGGAGAGAGAAAAGGAAAAAAACAAAAACAAGGGCAGAAATAAAGGTTTGCTGCATAAGAATAAATAAAGGCTCAAATTTCCTCATAGTAAAAGAGAATTTGTTTTCTTCGTTGTGTAGGGAAGAAAACCAAAATCAAAACTTGTGGTGCCTAGTAAGACATTTGGTATCATGACTGTACTCTTGATAGAAAGAGGACTTCTGTTCTTAACTAAAACTGCACCTTTTATTACCTGGATGGGAATTAATTCATTTGGTAAATTTCGTGTGAGATAAGCCTGGAATTTCTGTCATGTAATGGAAGGTATGAGGGTGCCAAGTGGTGATGCCACTCTGAGGATGATTTTGAACGCACTCCTTTTCACTTCGCCACACTCCAAGGATGATTTTCAATATGGATCCTATGATTCTCGGGGCTTTCAAAATCTCTCAATGCCCATGTGATGGTGTTCCAAGGAGGTGCTTCTGAATTTTGTAACATACTATAAATATACAGGGGAAAAAAACCCAGAAATTTAAAGTCTGAGGACTGGACATCTGCCAACTGAGTGGGCCTGTATCGATCATTTCATTTACACGGTTTCTCATTTTATCAAGCAGTGAATTACGTTTCTAAAGTCAATTAGGAAAGGAACATTCAATTGTGGGGTGAATTTCACTTCATGCTTTGCTCTCGGTGTTGCGGTCTCATAAGACAACCTTTTACCATTTCTGTGATCTTTACACGATGTGCTGAAAAGTCCTACAAGGGATGAGTCAGGGTGTTTGTTTCTTCCTCTTCCTCCTCCTTCTCTTTGCTTTCTAGGATAAAAGATCTAAGGTGGAGAACATTGCCTGTGAGTAAAAGCCAAAAGAAAGAAGACCAGGACTCACTTGTTCTAAAGTAAAGAACTATTTCTTTAAGGGTAGTATTTATTTAAACAAATGGTAACTGAGATAAGATTCAACCACGGCAACCTTCACTTTCATACAGAAACACAATTGGAAAATTGAGAAGGTGGGCTGTGTTGGAGAGTTTAAAAGCAAGCTCCTTCTCTCTCTCCCTCCTTCTCTCCTTTCTTCTTTCTTTCCTATCCCTCACCCTCTCTCTCCCTCTTCCTCCCTCCCTCTCTCTTCCACCCTCCCTTTCAGAAATAACATCTTGCTATAGCTTTTAGATAGTCTGAGAAAGTGATTGGCATCATCTTTCCTGCTCAATTCTACCCCCACCCTTCATTTAGGATGCCTGTTCCAGATAGTCTTCTGCTTTACTAATGAATAGGAGCAGAGAACTTGCCATAAAATGTGTACTCATAGAGTTCTGTGTGAATTTACTCATTATGTCAATGACCCACTGTTGAATCCGCATTTAGACAGAGGCAGTCTCCCTATGTAAATCTCACTGATCATCTGAAAACTGAAAACCTTGACTCTCTATCTATTGTCCCATCTTCCAGGCTCAGCACTAAGACGAAAGGAGGCAATAGCACTAGGAATGATTGGCAAAGATGAACTTGCCAGAGCAATTGTTCCAGAAGACAAGCAGTTCCACAGTTATCTAGGAGCACCACCCGAAAGCATATAGGCAAGAGACATGGCAAAACATGGTAACACACACACACACACAAAAATAGTACAAGATTCTAGCAGCATCTCAGTAGCTAAAAGGCTCAACAAACCTAAATATGCACAAGAAGATTGATGTGGGATTCCCCTCTGTATGCTATGGAATATGTTTTATTACCATTGGTTAATAAAGAAACTGCTTTGGGCCTATGACAGGGCAGAATAGAGCAAGGCAGAAATTCCATACAGAGATAGAGGAGAAAAGAAGGCAGAATCAGGGAGATACCATGTAGCTGCTGAAGGAGAAAGATACCCACCGTGGAACCTCACTTGGAAACCACGAGCTTCGTGGTAAAATACAAAATAATAGGAATGGGTTAATTTAAGATGTAAGAGTTAGTTAATAAGAAACCTGAACTAATAGGCTGAGCAATGTTTTAATTAATACAGTTTCTGTGTGATTATTTCGAGTCTGGGCAACTGGGAAATGAACGAACAGCCCCTGTCTACAGAGGATAAATGGATAAACATAATGTATATCCATACAGTGAGATGTTAGTGAATTAAAAGAACACAGTACTAACACGCTTCACAACATGGATCCCTTTTAAAGGTACCATACTGAACAAAACAAGACATTCCCAAAAGGACAAATATTGTATGGACCCATGAATGTGAAATGTTCAGACAAGTAAACTGTGAATCAAACAGTTGCCTAGGAAAAAAAAATGATTTGATGGACAAGGGACAGTAGAGGGTCTTCCAGACATGATGGGATGCTCTACAATCGTCTGCAGTGACTTTTGTAACCTGTGACTATGTTAGCATGTACTGAATATACTAAAGCACAGTGTCCATATATCACATACTGTATGCTCCAAATGTATAGATGTTACGGAATATGAGTTATGTCTCAATTAAACTATCTCAGTAAAAAGATGAGGAGGACAGAAAGAAGAGAAGTCGGCAGAAACCACAAATCACACAGGTTCCGTAGACAGTAAATCTACACCAAGTATGTTTTCTCTACCAAGTACTGAGGGGCAACTAGCTGTCGTTATATTACCCACTGATAATAATGACAGAAAACTCTATCTCAGAAGCCAGAGTAATTTAAAAATTGACTTACACAGTTGGGAAAGATGCAGATAGCTCTGTCGAGATGAGGAAACAAAGAATTGGTTCATGATTTCCTGTAGGAGAGTGAAAACCCCCAAAGGAGGCGCCTAGAAAGGTCTGCAGGTGGAGCAGTGTGTTCTGCTCAGCAGGGGCTGAGTGAGGCCTGTCGCTTCCGGCCTTTCCCAGAATGACCGGGAAGAACCAGAGCCTGATGGAGAGAGTGACTCTTTAAACCTTCCCATTCAGCCCCTTTCAATCAAGGAATTTTAATATGACCTGGAACACATGGTATATCAAACGGATGCAATTAAACATTTGCTGGCATTAAATCATAAAGAAATTTACTTTAGACCAATTCTTCGGTATATGTGCATTTTTGCAACTTGTTAAAGACAGAATGGGCATGTTACTGACATGGGTGTGCTTGCTCATCTTTACACAAATAATGGAATCTTGGCTGAATGTGAGATGCGGCAAGATGTAGCTCATCTTCAAAGTTTTTCAGGGTTGTGTTGATGCCTCGATTTTAAAACCATCAGTGCTGGACCAAGAAAATGGTACAGAAGATAACCCCACATCCTGTCAAGGCTGATGATCTGAGGTTGATTTCTGGAATCTGCATGAAATTCTCCTCTCACCTTTAAACTCCTGACCTGGCACAGTACACACATAGACGCAAACACAGACACACACACACACACACACACACACACATTCACTCACGCAGGCACACATACTCACACAGGCACACTAAGTGAGCAAATAAATAGATTATTTTTTAAAAAGTTCATGAAGAAATATGCTCCTTGGTGTCAACAATGATAGGGCAGGAGGACACTAAGTGACAGTGTCACTTAATTAGAAGCAGCTAAAAGAAATGACACCTGTGTCCCATGGTGTCACCAAAAGTCACAGTCTGCATTCTGTGTCCATACTGGTGCAAAGGGTTGTGCTGCCGCTGGGGCCATGGTGTCCTCTGGGCCAGGGCTGCTGCCGTGGGTCATGTCTGGGTCCATGACCCTACTGAAGCCAAGGTTTGTGTTGATGTCCATGGCTCCTGATACCAACAAAGGCATTGTCTGGTGGTGCCAGGGGTCTGGGCCTCCAATTGTGTCCATGGTATCCAAGGGCCTCCTTGCCACAGGGGTCTGCACAGCCGCATGGGGCCAGGCCCAGGCTGCTTCTGTGGGCCATGTCTGGGGCTGTAGCCCAACAGCAGCCAGAGTCCAGTCTGATGTCTATGGCTTGTGGTACTACAGGAGGTCATAGAAAGCATGTGTATTGAAATCTGAGGGCCGTGCTGAGTCAGCCCTGTTCCTCACTGGCCCCGGGATAGCTGGCCCTGACCCTTGATGGATACTTCAGCAGAAGAGGTGGCACCAACCCCCAGAAGGAGAGCTGCCTCCCAGTAGAGATGGCCCCACAACGGACTACAGGTATGGGAGACCTGACTCCAATGGCATGAGCCTAGGAGAGCTGACTATGCTCCTCACTTGAGGGGGTGGTCCCAATGACCCAGACCTAACAGCTCAGCTACCACCAAGACTAACATCCTGGGCCTTAGGACAGCCCAGGCTAACAGTTGCCCATCTATAACTTGCCGGAGTATGGGAAGGGACTACAGGATCTCCATGACTCAGGCAAAGAAACAGAAAAGCCAAGAGGACTTTCAATGAGGGCTCAGTGAAGACAGTGTGTACCAGAAACCAGAGGCCTTGAGCTAGACTAATGACTCATTGTAAAGAACATTTTGCGGGTTTGGCTAATTGGACAAAAGGGGTATAGTGTGTGACACACCACAGCTCCCTATGTCACTAGGATGAGTAAAGACGAACGCAAGATGGAAGAGCGAGGGGAGGTTTTTATTTATGGAAGGTGAGCGGGATAGGGATGCATGATGTGAAATTTACAAAGACAATAAATAATTGTGTTTTAGAGAGAGAGAGAGAGAGAGAGGGAGGGAGGAGACCTCTAGAACTGGCAGAATAAGGGTATAGTCTTTGTATGTTTTAGTCCCATTTCCTTCTACGATGAACCCAGAGATCACTGAATCAGTTACTTCAGTATTGAATCAGTCAATGCCCTCAGCAGAGTAGCTGTTTCTTTCCATGCTAGCCATGTGATGCTGGTTCCTAAGGGCCATGCCTGTGCATTCCAGTTCTCAGTTCCTTTCACTGATGAGAAAAAATAAAAGCTTCCTTGTGATACTACGCATTGTTCCATGCACACCTACAGGCTATTGGCATCTAGGAGTCCACTTGCTTGTCATTACACACCTCCTGCCACATCTGGAAAGGGGTGGGAACATTTAACCAGCTTCATGGAAAGGCAGAACAAAATTCACTCTGGGAATATTGTACATTTCACAAGGCTAATGGAATAGCAGTTAACCAAAGATTTACTTTTAATTTTAATTTCACAGTGAACTTCTGAAACTAAAATATGATTTTAATGTATTAAGATCATTAAGTAAAAGGATAATGGTACATGAATATTCAAAAAAGGAAGTGAACTGTTCTCAAATAATCCAACTGATCACAAGAGCAGGTTATTTCTCATTTCCCTTTGTACCCATCCGACCTTAAATCTGAGAGCCAGGTGCCTGTCTGAAAACTGAATATATGCATTTTTATTCCTTCCTGGTGGTTGCATATTATTTTATCAACTCTCTAAAAGTTATTTTTTAATCTCATGACTCTACCTCATAATTAATCAAATGTTCATTCTTCAGGGGGAGACCATTGGCATATATGAACACCAAACCTTTGCTGTTTTTTTGGCTTTGTCAAGGGTACTGCTGAGTAGGCAGTCTCTCTGTTACCATTCTCCAGGAACCTTTTTTTCCCATTCTTTCCCCTAGCCCGTTCCCTAGAGATTCTCTTCCTAAGGTTCATCTTTGAAAGCTGCCTGTTAGTAACTCAAAGTTGGCTATTCTCTACAGAATCACACTGGGTAATGTCACCAGTAGACCTATGCACCCCCAACACACATCTTCTGCCTAGAATATATCTCAGCTGGCAGCTGACTGACGGCTGCTGATAAGAGATGCGTGCCCAGCATTCCTTACAGTTTGACCAACTCTAACTGAGCTTTTTTGCTTCAGTCTCCAGGGGACCCTAGGAAGTACATACAAGCACAGGGTATTTTTGCTAGCCTTCTGTCCCTTCCTGCCCTGTCCTGCTTCTGAGACTATCATAAAAACACATCTCAGACACAGTTACTAGTGAGTCTTCCCAGAGAATTAATGCCTTTTCTTATTCTGTCAATATGACTGTTAGCAAAACACCCTAGATGCTTGAGAAACCCCTATTTACTAGAATGCCTGTTCCTGGAAACTAGGTATTACCAAATAACATGGGCGACTTAGAATTGTGAGGACTTCTCAAAATCTTCAAGTTCAACTGCCCAGCAGCCTTAAAAGCCATCTTTGATGTGGATCTATCATGTGACCTCATGAGAACAAAACAAATTTCCCAGCTAAGCCATGACACCATAGAGAATCATGCAAGAGACTAAAATCGTAATTGTTTTCACCACTGAGCTTGAGGATGATTTGTTACATAACAATAGAGAAATAAATGAAAAATATTTCACCTTAAGAAATCATGAATCTTTAAAAGACTAATAAAGTGAAATATTTTCTTCATGATGGGACAGAATACACAAAATTGTTCTTTTCTTGCTCTGTATTAAATCGTGATTATTACCAAAATTTGTGTATGTTCCAGTGTCTTTCTTATACCTGGTCCGTCGATGTTTTGATTTCTCCTTGGCTTTGGTTGCCAGTCCTGACAGATCCTGTCAGCACGTTCCCACTCTTCCTGTACACCATGAAATTACTCTATTTTTGTTTTATTTGAACCATTTTCACCAGGCTCTTGAGCAAACATTAAGTCTCTCCTGATTTCATAACAAGGTAGTTTATTACAGGAGTCTGTCCTGTGTGGTGTACTCCAAGGGAACACTGCCTACTGCACTGAGGGCTTGTTAGGCTTCTGTTGAGAAATGCAATGGCTGTCTGCACCTTTATGTTTGTTTAAAGAGCAAAATCCAGTCATCGGACCCGTCTCTCACTTTTGTCTCACTTGTGAAGTCTTTTTTACTCTTTTGCATTTTTAAGACAGAGAAATTATGGCTAAATCGTGCTATATGCTGTGTTTCTCTCAAGGAGCTACCCAACAGGGGAAAAAAATATCACCATTCCTATTCAGGAACAACAGTAATCCATTTATAGACCCCAGTGGAGAACTATTTAGATGCACAGATGTGTGTGCAGCTATGCATTTCTCTCCAGCTCAGGTATGTTTGCCTGTTTATGTGTATTTATAACTAAAGAAACACATGGGAAGAGACAGCGACACACAGGTCTATGGCGGCACACGTGCCCCTAGTCTGAAGTCAATCACGCTGCATCTAAATATTTCCCCTATGTCTAGGGGGTGGAGAGAGCTTCAGCACATTTCTCATCCCTTTATCTGAATAATTAACAATAACTAACCACAATATAAACATTCCACAAGTAGCGACTTGTAGCCCAGGCCGTCCCCCTTGAGGAACAAAGGCCACACCCTGAGTTGCGCTGAAGCATAAACAAGTCTCCAGACTTTGTTGCCCAGAGCTGCTCTTGCCACACTATCTTGTCAAGTTGCATGAGGCTTAGATGGATCAATACTCACATAGGTGACTTCTAAGGAACACCTGGCAGTCCAGGCAGTGACATGTTAATTAAGCAGACGGCACTTCTCTTCCAGCACAGGACCTTGAATTTAGCACTTCTTTGGGCTTCTGCAGTCTGGGTTTTAATACATTCTTTTAGCCCGGGGACCGAAGACATCCAAGAAATCTGGTAAAATCGAACTTTTGGCTCTGTTACTGGTAACAGTTTAGCTGAAGAAAAAGGCTTTCTGTTTTCTAATCTTCTAGCCTGCATTCTTAGCTCCGTACATAGACTGATACCTATCTTTAGACACGTGACTTGGTGCTTCTGAGTGTTAGAGGAAACATTTTGTATCATTGACACAGCAAACTACTAAAGAAAGGCTTTGTCTTATAAGCACAGCGTGGAACTTGGCTGGTTAAGATCAGCAAGGCAAGAACAACCTGGTGTTAGCAAACATAACTCCAAAGTGGAAGGGTCATCCCAGTGTTCAGGAGCAGCTAAGAGAGGGGTTCCCTGAACTCTGCTGAATTCTGGATTACAATAATACCCTGGCCGGCTTTATGGAGAGGTTTTGCAAATGGTTTTGCATCTTGTCCATTTATTTTAGCACCTACCCATAATCATTTGAAGAGTTGAATAGGAAAGCAGCATTTTAAAATAAAATTCCAAGTTATTGGAAGGGTGGAATTGACTTGCAAGCTCTCACTCCTGTTTTGCCTTTGCTGTTCTTTTTTCCTCTTATACTTTGAAAAATCAATGCTAGGAGTTCAGGCAAGGAAGCCTCAGTAAGTTCTTCCCTTGTCATTCTAAAGCACACTGGCCTCTGCTTAACTGGTGAGTGTATCTGGATTTCTTCGCTGTCAAACTTTGGCTTGTCGGATTTTCATTTCATGACTGTAGACTACTATGTTTTAACTATTTCATCTTTAACTTATGCTCATTTTAAAAGAAAACACAGTGCTAGTGTTCCAATAAAATGTGTCACTTTTTTAATTGAGAAGACAATATTTAGATTCATCACATACAAAAATATGTATTTGTACATGGCATGTTTACAGTTTGCTTAGAATTGGGATTCTATGATTAAGTACAAAGGGAACAATATAGTTCTACGTATTTGAGTTGCATGTGCAAATATATTCCATTAAATGTATGGAACTAGAATTGAATGCATAAAAACAATATATCACAACCTAAACAACTATCTATCTATCTATCTATCTATCTATCTATCTATCTACATACAAATTCTTGATATTAAAAATACAACTTTATATAGTAAACAAAATACAATTTTTATTATTCTAAAAGAAAATTGGTTTTAGGCAGAATAATTGATATGAATGTGATGCTAGCATGGGTTGTAGAATGAAACTCTGTCTAACCACATGCATATATGTTTGTGTATGTTTTTATATAACACATAATTACATAAAATATAATACAATATTGTATTTAATAAATTTTTAACAATGTTTAAATAAAAAGTTTTTTTTATCTTTGATTCAATCTGAAATTTAACGTAAGACCCAAATAACAACTCAATCCACTTGGATCTAGTAATATTAGATGTTTTAGTGTGACCTGTGTACATTAATGATGATCAAGTGTAGTGTAAGGAGCTTGTGATATTGTAGTGTAGCATCTTATAATTTGAGAAGAATTGAATTTGAAAGCAAGGTCTTTTACAATGAAATTAAAAAACAATGCTTAGGAATACTCACTTTAGATGGAAGATCTTGTCCCTCCTGGTCCCGCAGCTGTTCAGTCCCAACAAAACACATAGAAGCTTATGTTAATTATAAATTGGCTGGCCTATTAGCTCAGGCTTATTAACTAGCTCTTACAACTTAAATTAACTCATAATTCTTACCTATCTTTAGACACGTGACTTGGTACCTTACTCAGTGAGGCATTCTCATATTGCTTCATCTGCATGTGGCAAGTGACTGCAGACTGAGCCTTTTTTTCTTCCCAGGATTCTTCTAGTCTGGTTGCTCTGCCTATACTTCCTGCCTGGCTACTGGCCAATCAACATTTTATTAAGCCAATACAAGTGACAAATCTTTAAAGGGTACAAGAGCATTATCCCACAGCAACTCACAGTTTGCTACCACTTTCAAACAATGTACAGTTAACAGAGCACTAAAATTTAAAGCAAACTTGTATTTCTCCTGTTTATATGTAATAATATTTTAAATATTTTACAAACATCCCTCTTATTTTTTTTAAAAAGTTCACTACACTAGGAGTGGAACATTTCAGGGGGAGGTTTACAGGTCACTACCAGCTTGTTTTTTTTTTTTTCCCATTACCAAAATGTATGGTATCTTCAGCAAAAGTGTGCTGGTGAGTTTTATGTCTACTTGAACCAGCTAGAGTCATTTGAAAGAAGAGAAACTCAACTGAAAAATGCCTCTGTAAGCTCCAGTTGTAGGTAAAAGCCCCTTGGGTTGTGGCATCGTTTATAACTTTCTGACCAAAAATTTAAAAAGATATATAATTTGTTTGGTACTGGAGTTTCTAGTGTGTGTGTGTGTGTGTGTGTGTGTGTGTGCATATATCTATTTATATATCCATAAATATATATCTATACATATTTATGTATATATTTATATATATAAACTATATATCCATATATATCCATATATATATATATATTTCGTTTTTGAGTAAGTTTACAAAATGATGGGATTCCCTCTGGTTTTCCCCAAACATTCTCAGTTTTATTTATCCTTCCTCCTCACTTGCTCTCCTTCTGTTTGGCCCTCCCTCCTTCTCTTCTCTCAGTAATTACTCCACCCACACACATTTCCCATTGCTGTGTTCTGCTGCCCTACTCTCTAGAGTCCTTCTACCCACTTCCTCCAAAAGTCCCGTTCTGCTTCTTTGGCTTCTAAAGTGACTCCAAATGGCTGCTGAGGGATGGAAAGGCAGTTTTTCAAATATGACACCCCAAATTTCCAAATATTCTCCCCTCAACTCCAAAAACAATTGTTGAAGAACAGTATACGAATCTCTGTGTTGGGGAGCACAGGAGATGCTGGGGAAGAGAGGAGGCTGTGGAAATGGTACAGATGCTGTGCTCACGTGTGAAGTTCTCAAATACTTTAGGAAAAGTTCAGGAAATGAATTCCTTGCTAGACTCTTTTTCATTATTGTGTTTCAAAGAAAAAGACATTTTGAAAAGGCACTGACCTTCACAAATCTCATTTATCACCAAAATGAGAACATAATTATTCATTTATAATTATGCAATAAGAATTTGAAGACAAAGTTACAGATGAATCACACTGTGGCCAATAGTCATGGAAATCCTTAAAGTTTCTAAAATCCATTTTCTTGCCAATAAAACAACAAAACCCTCAAATAATACAGAGCACATATCCACAGATGTCACTTTCCTTCTCATCAGCCTTGAAAATGTCCATCATATGAGAGGAAAGACTTTCATTTGCATTTCTTAATTGGAAAAGTTGTATTCACTCCTTGGAATTTAAAGAAGCAATGCAACAGTCTATTGTCACTTTTCTCTTTTAAATAAACATAAACTTATAAAATTAGTTTTATTGATGATGAATCACAAATAATTAACAATAGGGGTAGTAAAATATAGTTTGAATTTAAAGAAGATGTAATTAATAGCATGCTATGTTAACTATTGTACTTTAGCATGGGCAGTATGGTGGACACAGGTACTAGTAGACAGCAATTGAGTTCATACAACTTTTCTACAAAACACTGTACCAGACTTTGAGATCTTCAGACAACTGCAGCCTTGACTATCCCCACTGTACCCAGCCTCCCTCTCAGTTGAGGCATCCCTCCTAATGAAATGATTAATGATACAGACAAAGGATTCCAGGCAAAGACATTTATTACAGTGTTCACTGTGGCGAAATTGTGGAAACAAACTTATCTAAAGTAATTGGGTTAAAATGAATGATGGTTTATTTGTGTGTCTGAAATGTTTTCCAAAAAGAAAAGGAAAAGAAATAAAAATGCTCATAGCATGGCCCCACACTGAAGAAAAAAAATGTGTACAAAGCTATATGGTGAGACCTGAAATACTTTTTTCAATGCCTAATAAAACGGAAATAATTTAAACCATTCTACAAAATATTTTTCTGTCTAAGGGGATTTGAAATCAAAATTTTCTTTACAATATTACTCTCTCCATATGTATATCTGCCACTATGGATAATAATACTAGCAACTAAATATGTTCAAATATTTACAATGATTCATGAATCATTTTTAGTCAACTCTACAGACAGTAAACTTTACCTAGTTATTTCCATTTTGTCATAGAAGTACCTAAATACAATCTTTTTTTTTCCAAAAAATTGAACAGCAGCTAGCTTTTAAATTAGATACTTCTTGGTATAGATACAAATTGACTTATCCCAATTACACACAGCTCAACAATCTTTCTGCAACTAGGTATCATATAAGTGAATACATGATCCTAAGATTTTGTTTTGAAAGATTTAATTATTGTTATGTGTCCCCATGTTTCGCTTGAATATATGTATGTGTGCCCCAGAGATGACTGGTGCCCAAAGACCAGAAGAGTGCATGAGATTCCTTGTAACTAGAGATAAGGATGGTAGTGAACCACCATTTGGGTGCAGGAACCAATTCTGTGTCCTCTTCAGAAGCAGCATCAGTGAGCCATCTCTCTGGTCCCCAGAGCTTGCGATTGTAAATTCCCCATTTTTGAGTACTAGCCCCCTCTTTCTATTGTTTCAGGGGCCTCCTCTCACCTTAACAGTGTTGAGGGGCATTCAGAAATGTCACTTGCTGTTAGACATTGAGTTGTAGAATAACTAAATGTTTAGCAGGCAATTCCCATGGTGACAGTATGTCAATTACAAGTGAGTCCCCTTCCTTAACGAGGAAACTTCAGAGTAATCTTATTGGACCTCAAAGAAAAGAGAACAAAAACTTTGAAAATTGTGCAGGAAGCTCCTCTAAAGGCTTTTTATATTGGGAAAGTTATGAACTTGAGTTGAATAGTAAGTTTATTTTTAAAAAGACATTTCATAACACACGGGTGAAATGGGCACTGTTGGAATGTGTGATATAATTTTTTATTGTACTTTTTTAAGCATTTCAATTTAAAACATCTCATACATGGCTTCTCAGATAGACTATGTTAACTGTCAAGGTTTGTATTAAAAAAAAATCTAGGAAGCTTCCTAGGAATTTTGTTCCTTAAATCATAACTTACTTTTGGCATTTTGCATCCTCTATTGTCTTTTGTTTGTTTGTTTTGATTTCTCTTCCATGCATCTAAAGTTGGAAAGCACTGAAAATTATGCTTCCTTCCAAATTCCAATTTTGCTGAACAAGACATTGCTTGGGGACTTACAAATCTTGTAGCATCTCCTGGGATTTAGTAGATGGGAGAGACATACCAGATATCAGTTGTTTTACAAAGCTTTCCGACAATCCTTGTCTGTAGTACAGTGCTGAAAAGTCCTAAAGGAGGTATGAATGAAGGAAATAGGTATCAGAGAGGAGACAGATACCAGGAAGTGATGATCACGTTTTCAAACAGTTAAATACGTGTATCTACAACTTCCTCAAGATTCCAGCTTCTTAGACTGTGGAACGTGGGACATGATCCCATATAATGGCCATATCCAAATAAGAGCAGGGACATAAAATTGGCAAGAATAAAGGGTTTCAGAACTATTAATAACAAAAAATTAATTGAAATTAAGTACTTGTTAAGTTCCTGATATTTCTGGCAGTGGTCACCTGTGTTATATTGCGGGACTTCACCTTAGCCTCAGGATTGAACACACACCATGTGCCTTTTTCATTGTTCATGCTGGTAAGCCATACAATGCAACAAATGCTATATGAACACTCCAGGCCCACTCAAGTCTACTGGAGGTTACAAATTGCACTGTTTTTACTATATATGTGAAGTTTTATGTTCACATAGAAATATCATAATTATTGAAAACAAAGATGTTTAATGTTCTTTTTGTCTTTCTTCAGCATGTATCAAATTAGCCTATATTATATTACATTTTGTTAGAATGTTTGATTTTAAAAGTTGCTGTTTGAGTTGCTGATTTGAGCCTCATAAAAAAAAATTGAAAGTGAAGTTTGGTTTTGGATTTGTACAGGAGTTTCAACAACTTCTGGAAAAGTCCTGAACACATTCTGCCATTTTATACTGCATATGTATCAAAGAAGCAAGTGCCACACAGATGGATTTTTTTAATTATTTGATTTTTATCATTTATGTATATATTCTCGTGTGTGTGTGTATGTGCATGAGCATGCATATGTGTCACTATATAAGTGTGGACTCAAAAGGTGACTTTCCAAAGTTGACTCTCTCTACGAGTGAAAATAATGAAACAGAAAACAGGATAGTACCGGGAGTTTTAGTGAATATTGAAAACTGCCCATGTTTAATTTCCAATTGCTTAAAATACCCCTGACTCCAAAAGATAGGAGTAATTAAAAAAAAAAAGCACTAACAGGATACAAGGAAATGAACAGAGCAGTTGAAGGTCACAGGCTATATCCATAGTTTAACATTTTGTTGCTAGAATAAAACAAGTCAGGCTCATACCCTAGACCAAAATATTCTGTAGGCAAGCCACTTCCTAGGTGGAATCAAGGGAGTAAGAATTTATCTGGATCCTCATACTTTCTTTGAGGTAGAAACAGATCTACTTCTCTATTCTTGGAATACAAGGTCTGGATATTAGCCACATCTGTTGACAATAGCCTGGTGAGAACAGAACTCTCTGCTCTAAATCTAGGTGGGACCTTTGTTTGAGGTAGAAACAGACAATAAACTTGAAGGAATGGAAGTAAGTTCCAATTCTCTGACCTTTGATCAAAGTGGAAATAGTCTCACATTTGGGGGCCTCCACAGATAGGGGTAGGTAGTTCTACATTGTCCCAGTGCCAGGAGGACTAAAGATGACCAGTGCCTGTTGTGACAGGGAATACCAGTCCTCTCCAAAGATGAGCTCTCACGTAAGTTGTCCAGTTCAAAATGGTTAGCCCTGAGCATATGTGCATGCCATACAAGCAAATCTAAATGTATTTAATAGGTTGTTTATATATGAGAGCACACACACATATCACAATTGTACTTAAGGAAGATATGAACTTGGATGGCATACATGAGATTAGTTGGATGGGGAGAAAAAAGGGTGGGAATGTTGTACATGCATTGCTCACATACGTTCTCATGACAACATAAAATAATTAAATAAAAACAATTAAAAGTAGCATATAGAAGAAAGAAAATTCTAAAATGTTAGCAAACAAGTTGTATAATTCTCAACAATTCATTATCCAAAGGCAAAATTACAAAGGCATAAGAATTTCTTTTCATTAAGTTATGTTTAAAATAAGACACCAAAATTAGGATATTATTAAAGAAATGGGGTATTATTTACTCTTTCACTGATATGAGCAAAGACCCTAGAATCGTCTTAAAGGAGGACAGTGTTGGTTTTGGTTCATGACTTCTGAAGTTTCAGACAGTCATCTGATCCTGTTGGTCTGGGATTCTGGCAGGACTGCACAGAAGAGGATAGAGAGAGAGAAGGAAAATGGAGGAAGGGATGATCTCCCAGCAGCGTCATGGCTGGGAACTCTGCCGTTACCACATTTGGAAGATACTCAGGACCCTAATGTACAGAAGACAATCTGTAGTTTTAAGCTCCTGTAGCAAGAAGAGATACCTAAAATCCACTCATTCCGATTTAACAGCTATAGAAGAAAAGAGCAAAGCAAACTTAAGTAAGGTGAGTAAATATAGAATTGGGGGAAAATTAAATAGGAAAGAAAATGGACAAAGCCAAAATTAGCTTTTAGAAAATATCAACAAAAATGGGTAAATCTCTAAGATATTGCTGAACAACAACAACAAAAAAAAAACCAACAGAGATTAATGACCATCAACAGAAGCAAAAATCCAGTAGACATTAAAATAAACTAGTATGTTAAGAAACATATTAAAATCTATAGCACCACTTATATACACATCAACACAAATACCACGGTTCATGCTCATCTTCTCACAAATACAGCCCAATATACACACACCTCAATAAACTGAGTGAGGTAACACAGACCCAGAAAGACAAATATAATATGTACTCACTCATAAGTAGCTTTTAGACATAAAGAAAAAGAAAACAAAAAAACCACTCTACAGTCCACAACCCCGGAGATCCTAGATAACACGGAGGACCCTAAAACAGACATACATAGATCTACATAGGAAGGATAAAAGACAAGATCTCCTCAGGAAATTGGGAGAGTGGGGATCATAGGAGAGGATAGAAGGGGAGAGGGAGGAAGGGAAGGGAGCAGAGAAAATGTTTAGTCAATGAAAAGAATAAAAACTGCATACACACCACACACAAACCAGTACACACATTCCCATCCACACAATCTAAAACACACTAACACATAAACACCGCCCAACACATATCCTAATACACACCCCAATACACACATACACACACACAAACACACACAAGCATTTATGCACATAGATGTCCTTATATATTCATTGTTGAATTTTATTAAACTTTTAAAGGTTACTAATCTTAAATAAACTCAGAAGATTGAAGAAGGTTAATGACACATTAACTGTTTTGTAAAAAAGGAATAATTCTAATCCTAAAACTCAAAAACAATTTTACAAGTAGAAAAATCACACATTGGTACTCTTAGGAATGTAGACTTTATGAAGCATTCAGAAATTGAGTCCATTCCTGATAGCATATCACAAACAAATGAACTTTATGTCAGAAATTAAAGGTCATTTTCGTATTCAAACTTAACACACTTTTTCATATTACCAGAATAAAAAATAATCATATGAGCACTTCAGTAAGTGTATGAAAATATGTAACAAAACACTGTCAAACATATTCAAATTACTGAGAAAGTGGAAGCAAGAGTGAATATCTTCAATTAAAGATAAATAAGATAGGTAACATAGTTATCAATTATGCAGAATTCCTCAAACATTGAAACAAAGAAATAAGGAGGCCTTTGTTATTTTTATTTCAAATAAAAATTTTATTTATTTATGTTCATTTTAATTAAATGTCCTAGACCTGAAACAGCTAAGGAAGCAAACGACTGGCAGGACAATGGCCCAGGAAGAAACAAAATTCTCTATTTGAAGAAGGCAAGGTTGTTTAGGTGGTGGATTCTCAGAAATCTTTTAAGCAACTTTAGGAACCAGCTAATGAATTTAGCATTTTCCTACAGTATGGGACTAATGAATCAAACCATTTGGGTATATATTACCACATATGTTTAGAAGATGATGCTTGTAACAGGGTCAAGATGAGAAAACAGGAATCTGTATAGCAACATATGAAGTTTTCAATGAAAGCTAGAAAAAATATTTTCATAACAAACGCTTCTGTTGCGTGTGGTTGTTCAGAATCCAAATTAACTTGCAAATTGATATACAAATGCAAACTTAGACTGTCATGACAGTTACTCAGGAATTCCTGCACAGGAAGAGGTGAAAAGGAAGGCTCAAGGACTAAAGGCTCAGTTAACTTATGAGGATCAAGAATCTAGAAATCGGTACACATGTATATTTAATTTTTAACAAAGTGACCAACAGAACATAGTAGATTAAAGTTAATCTTTTCCACAGATTGTATTGAAAATTCAGCTTTAATCTCTGACACAATACAGAAATACTAATCTGAGGCAAATCATTAAACATCATAATTGAAGCTGTATCTTTTAAAATAAATATGCAAAATAATACTTTCTTAACTTGGGAAAAGCAAATACTTCTAAGACCATTAAAAGGAAGAAAAGCATGGATAAAATAATAAATTGTATTTAGTTAGAAGCAAGGCAGTGTCAGATATTCAATTGTATTGATGAGAAAATACATAAATAATTCACTTAGGAGGCCTAATAGGTAAGATTAGCCTGGTAGAGGTGCATTTCACTTTTAATCTCAATGATAACATGAAAGCATGGAAATGGTTTCATAGATATTTAAATGAATGACCCATAAATATATGAAAACCGAGGGAGCCTAATTCTCATTGAAATATGAGTTATGATCACAGAAAGAGTGTTGCAAGTCATGTCATCTAATGCGGTTACAACTGAAAAGACAATACTGCAAGTAGGCAAGTATGTGGAAGAATAAATGTTCTAGTATATTGTTGATAAGAGAACAAAATGTTGACCTCCAATGATTTCTACACTGGCTATTGAAGAGGACAATAAGCTCTCAATGAGGAAATGGATAATGTATATAAACATAATAAAATCACTGTGTTAAAGTGTCAGTATAAATACTGGCTGTGAATATGAAGACACTCGCTTTCAGTATTATTTTATGTTTGAAATCTTCCACATAGTCTTCTATATTATGATCACACGACTTAGGCTAGACTCTGAAGGCAACAAATGGTGTATTTGGAACAACTGTTAAGTAGTGCTTGGTGTATTGTGAGTGTTGAATCAGTTGGGTTAGTCAGGGTTCTCTAGAAGAATCAACCGAGTGTTTTCATCACAAGGAATCCATTAGACTGGTTCTGGGCAGTGCTGCAATGACTTATGCAGCTGTGGAGCAGGGGAAATCAGGAACTGTTCATTCAAGTAGCTACGAGACTCACAGCAAGAAGTATCAAGGATGCAGCCTCACTCTAAAACAAGGAAGAAAGCCTCATGGGCATCACTGGGGAGAGCATGCACACAGAGCCCCTTCAAAGCATTGCTGTTGGGCTGGTTACCTAGGAAGTATATGCATATACAACCAGCAAGTCACTGACATAACTGCTGAAGTTCATTGGACTAATTTAAGTTCTCCATGTATGGGGTATTGATTTTGCAAGAAGAATATCTCCAGGCTGAGGAGAAGGTTCAGTGGATAAAGCACCTGACTCTCATCCTGAGTACTAGAGTCAAATCCTCAACACACACTTCAAATTTGAGTGATACATCAGTCCATCTGTAATCCCAGCTCTTGGGAGGTAAAAACAGGGTGTATTCCCAGGCAAGCTTGATAGCTAGCCTGGCCCAATCCACATGCTCTATGTTCAGCAAAAGGTCCTGCCTCAGTGATTAAAGGGAAAAGTCATTTAATGTCCATCTCTGGCTCCACATGCACCATCCACAATATGAATCCATACACATGTGAAAGTGCATGTACACATGATTACTACACACATGCACGTAGATGGTGTGGGAAGTCCTGTATATGTGTTGCGTTTATTGGTTAATAAATAAAGCTGCTTTGGTCTATAACAGGGCAGAATAGAGTTAGGCAGGAAAACTAAACTGAATGGTGGGAGAAGTAGGTGAAGTCAGAGAGATGCCATGTAACTACCAAAAGAGACAGTTGCCAGATAGAACCCTGCTGGAAAACCATGAGCTTTGTGATAATACACAGAATAATATAAATGGGTTAATTTAAGATGTAAGAGCTAGCTAGAAATAGACTTGTTATTGGCCAAATATTATTGTAATTAATATAATTTCTGTGTATTTTTGGTATGGGCGTAATTTTGGGTATGGACGGCCATGAAATGAACAAACAACCTCTGCCAACACTGAGAGAGAGAAAAAAAAAGAGAGAGAGAGAGAGAGAGAGAGAGAGAGAGAAGAGTTGGCAATGCTTTGGGAAAGCCCTTGCAGAAGAAGGCAATGAGAGTTGTCTGCTTTCACCTTGCTGACTGTCACAATGCTTTCTTGTTCTTGCTTTGCAATAAGCATTGAATTTTCAACCATTGCATTTGGGGCTTCGTTACCAGCAGGTCCCTCTCAGCCTGCTGCCTCTAGTGCAAATCTATACTGTAGCTTTCTTTTAAATAAATTTAGATGGGATACATCAAGGACTGCAGGCCTGCTCTTCAAAGAAGAGACAGATGGTAGAGGCAACTGCGCCCATTGCTGGAGGCCATACTCAGAAGACTGACATTTCAAGAGACCAAAGCATGTCACAAATATCAGGAAACAGTGATTTTTTTTGACCTATCATGGGAGCTTGAGCTCATCTAAACCAGTAACTGAGAAGCACAATTTTGGAGGCCAGCACATTCAATTTTTCTTGAGATACATTATAAAAGAAAGTCCACTCTAATTCTCTGATTGACTAAAAAGCAATAGTTTTCAGAGTTTTCCTGTCCCTATTGCTGGCTCCAAAATAACCTCAAAGAGGCTTAATATTAATAACAAATGCTCAACCTTGACCAATAGCTCAGGCTTGTTACTAACTAGCTCTTACAACTTAACCAATTTCTGTTAATCTATGTGGTGCCACAAGGTTTGTGGCTTTTACCTCTGTCTCATCTTGTGTGTTTAATTCATTCTGAATCTGACTGTCAACTCCTCTGACTCCACCCCTCTTCATCTCAGTGTTCTCTTTGTCTCAGGCTCTCTTACCCCTTCTCTTCTTGCCCAGCTATTGGTCAATCAACTTTTTATTAACAATGAGAAAAATACATATTTACAGTGCACAGAAGGATTATTACAGAGCAACTTATGGATAATGGGTAACTGTGTGCTTTCCCAGACAGGTTTTGATTAGAATATTGTGGACAGTATTCTGAAGCTCTGCAAAAGTGAAGAATGGACACATCATACTGTTTCCTGACAGACTGAAACTTTACCAAATCTATATACTGACTTGGGGTAATGACAAATAACCCATGGCTTTGTAACAATTCTTCTAGTATAAGTAAGGCTTCAAGTAACATCCTTCAACTGGAGGAATAGTTTGTTCTTAATTTGCAACATCTAGTAGTCTGAAACAGTATCTCACCATGTTACTACATACGTGTAATTCCAGAATTTAGGAGAAAGAGGCAAAGGATGTGCTATTCAAGGTCATCTTCAGTTACAGAGTAAGTTCAAGGTCAGTGTGGGCTACAGAAGACCCTGTCTAAAAGCAACAATGGAAGATTCTGAAATAATGATCATTATATATAACTTCCAACATATGATAAAGTCGATATTAGAAGCTCATGGTTAGTACTATCTACAAATTATATATATACATCTATGAGTATGTTTTGTGTGTGTGTGTATGTGTGTGTGTGACTTGAACAGGAGACTTAAGAATGCTAGGTTGTGAGGTTGTGATACAATAAATGATTCTAGACTTTTCCCATATTATTATGAAAATAGTGCATCTCTATCTCTTAGAAACATGTTCTTATGCCAATTAAATTTGGAATAGTTTGCCTGGATCATTCACAAGCCACACACACTCATTACAGAGTCAAAATAGGGGAAAACCCCTTCAAAACCTCAGAGGACGTGTGCAGAAAACAAACCTGCTTCATCTGGCTGGCATTTAGGGGTTTAGCATGCTTTGCTTTGTCTATGCTTTGGTTGCTTGTATTCTTCCATGTCACTTGTAGGATTCTTCTCACATGGCAAGGACATCAGTTCATTTGGGTAGGGCTGAGTTAGTCTAACAATAGGATTATGTGGAATTGAACCATACATAGTATGCTATGCTCGGTGCCTGTCATCTTTGACAAGATACATGCACCTGACTTAACCTGAAAAATATTCCATTTGTTCCTCAACTTCCCAGTTGAGCAATTTCATACTAAGACTGGAAGAGCTCAAAGTCATGAGTTGAGTACGCTAAGTTTTTTAAAAATATTTATTTATTTATTAGGTATACAATATTCTGTCTGTGTGGATGTCTGCAGGCCAGAAGAGGGCACCAAACCCCGTTACAGATGGTTGTGAGCCACCATGTTGTTGCTGGGAATTGAACTCAGGACCTTTGGAAGAGCAGGCAATGATCTTAATCTCTGAGCCATCTCTCCAGCCCCCAGAGTACGCTAAGTTTTAATGTCTTAAAATGATCCAGGGACAAAATGATATCATCATGGCCCTCACATCACAGTTGACATGAAAACACTTGGATGTCAGAAGACAGTGCAGGTGCAAACCCTTGGATGCTTACCCATGACTGCAAGTCTGGGCTTTATTTTCATCTTGGCTTAGATATACTTTAGGAATTATATAAAGTATTAAACATCCCTGCAAAGCTGAAATGTTGTATAAAAGAACAGTAGAAAAGTTTCCTAGGAAGTTTCCTCACACTGGGTGATTGCGAGTCAGAACCAGAGGAACACTAAGGGGATGTGTCCTTCAGTACTCTTCCAAGGCCATAGAACAGAATAGGAATTTTAGGAATTTAAGGAGCTCAATCTTAGATTCAAGCATGGAGGAGCTGTGTGCTCTGGGGTTTGCACATATTTCTTTGCTATTCTACATAAACCCAACTACTAATTTCCTGTTTCAGGTTCACACTCCTCCCTCAGACATGCAGAATTCATCCTACTAGGACAGACTCCCCAGAATGGTCTGTGACCAGAATCAATACTACCCACACTGCATTAGATCTGAGAAAATCACTGACTGCAGACTTCCCATTAATGTATCTCTGGTCAAAGAGCCCTAAGGCTCATGGATTGGTTGCTGCTTAACCCATGGCTGTGCTTGCAAACTCTATTATGTGAATGTGGGAAAAGAGATGTTACAGTGACCAAACATTCAGAGAAATAATCTCTTCTGCTTTGTGAATGCCTATACCTGTGTATGTGTTTGTAGTGTGCACACGCATGTGTACAGGTATTCATGCATGTGTGTTTACATGAAGTCAGAGGTCAGGCTGGGTGTTTTTGTCCATCGCTCTCCACCTTTTTTTTTTTGAGACAGTCTTTTTCATTGACCCTAGACCTCACCTATTTGGCTGAAGAGGCAACCAGAGAGGCCCAGGGATTTTCTTATCTCTACTTCCCCAGGGATGACGTTACAGGTGTGTATCACCAAGCCAAGATTTTTTTCCTGGGTGCTTGGAATCTGAATTTAGGTCCTTACACTTCCACGGCAAGTAATTTACACACTGAGTCATCACCTCAGCTCAGGGATAATAATTATATAATAAATTATCAAGAGGTAAAATAAGGGACACTGACCACCTATGAGAGACTGAGCACTCCTGTCTTCTGAAAGTCAGCGTTGCCTCCTACACTGTGAATGACCTAGAGCAATTAGACTTTCTTTCATGCTGTATAAACATATAGATATGATCACATTAAAATCTGAGAGCTGAATATATCCTGACCTTTCCAGAAAGTGTCTTCTCCCTTCTATCGGAGGGGCTTTGTAACACTGCAACGACATTTTAAAAAAGGCTCCCTCAAAATAGAATTTTAACCTTTTACAGAGGATCACATGTATATTCCCAATAGTATAAGCTAGAGGCAGGAAGATTGTGAATTCCAGGCTTGACTAGGGGTGCAAGCTAAGGCCATGCTTAAGAAAGAAAGAAAGAAAGAAAGAAAGAAAGAAAGAAAGAAAGAAAGAAAGAAAGAAAGAAAGAAAGAAAGAAAGAAAGAAAGGAAAAAGAAGTTTAAATATTCTATTGTTTAATATATCCATCAAAGTAAGAATATATTTTTCCATTTATGCCACAAACAAGGGCTGAATGTGCTAAAAAGTTGCTATTGTTGTTTAGCGAATTAAACTTAACAATGGAAAGGGAGAAAAGAAAACAGAAATACATGCTCTCTCAGAAATCCTAATGCCGTGGTATCTATGCATGCTATACAGCTCCTGGACATTACTATTTACTCTAAAACTGTTTTAGATTCCTAAAGGTAGTTAAAGCTCATTTGGCTGATCTTGTTGAGAGCAGGATAGTATTTGTTGGAAGTCAGAATCCAGAGGCACAGCCAGGTTGTGTAGGTCATAACTGAATTTCATGCCCACATAAAGGCTGCAAGAGGAAAGCTTAACTTGCAGGCTTTGTTTTCAGGTTCTCTCAATTAGAGCTTAGATCTTTCTTTTTCCATCTAATATGGTATTTCAGAGTGCACTGTGCCAATGACATCTTGCCAACCCCCCAACCCTGCAAAACAACAAGGCATGAAACAAATAAATAGCATTTGGTCAGACTTGTGAGATGATATATTATAAGCAAACTTGAATGACAATTGGAAAGTTAAGCTGACCAAAAGTGGTGTGTGGCAGACAGAAACTTCTTGTGAAGAGAGTGCTTTGAATTAGAAGAAGCACAAACTCGTAGCATAATAGCTACTATATTCAAAGACAGCTCAGATATATTTCTTGGAACTGGAGACCAAAATAGAACTGCAAACATATTAGTGAACAATAATGTTTTTGTTTCCATTGCACTGAACCAAACAGAGCAAGCAAGTTCTACATCAACAAATACTATTTCCCAAGGAAACTGTGTTGCAAGATCTCAGTTAGGGAGCCTGCTATTGGCCAATGCCCAGTCCTCTTTCACCACAAAATCAGAGACACAAAACCAAGAAGAACTACCAAGACATCAACATGTAAGAAAACGTTTGTTTCCTAGATTCTGTTGTTTCTTAACACCTGTGCTATTCTTTGGCGGTGAAGATATTGGTTATCAGAGAGATCACTCTGAGACTCTTGCTTTTGCGTATGCTGTTTCGCATCAGCCATTTTTTCAAAGAATTTGGTATCATGAGCAGCATACATATACCCATGTTGTCTGTAGGGTTCAGAAATTGGGACCAACTCTTTTAACTCCACATAAGTGTCTATATCTCAGAATTCTAAGTGGCCCAAATGGAAGATTTTCTTTAGATTATTATTATTATCATCATCATCATCCTCATCATTGATTGAGAGAGGTAAGTGTAGGTGTGTATGTGTGGGGCACATGGCGCTCATGTGGAACTCAGAGGGCAACTTTTAGAAGTTGCTCTTTTTCTTCTACCATTTTTTCTTTTTCCAGACTAAATCTGTTGGGTTTGAGCACTAAACACAGCACGTTTACAAGTTGAGCTAAATCATTCAGTCCCTTCACGAAGATTGTCCCACACTCCCATAGGCAAGATTAGAGGAGGTGACTTAAAGAATAGGATTGCCATTCCTCTCTGAAGCATAGTTCTTTGCCATGTAATTAGAAAGAATTTTATTTTGCTAGGAGGGAAAAGGCATTGACAATAGGTCAAGTGACTTTTGTCAATAATTAATCATCAAGTGTGTAAAATATAATTTAAGAAAGCCAATCTTCTGGCAAGAATACTGCTCCATTGTGTTTCAGCACTATCTTTCACACACACACACACACACACACACACACACATTCCATAATACAATTCAACTCTATGTCTTCTGGAAGAATAGAAGAACCATCTCAAGAAAGCAGTGGAATCTTTGGTGATAAAATCTACTTTGTTTTTCTGTAGTTTTTGTCATGCTGTGTATTCCTGCCTCTTTGACACAGGGACATTCTGGTAAACCTTGAGTAAGAAAGAATAGGGATACCCAAGGAGATACATACATATAATCTTTCAGATGCTGTCTTGTTCAGGGTTCTTCTTAGAAGCAGAAACAATGGAAGGACATTGTAGGCTGTATATATAAGCTAATGGCTCACAGAACGTGAAGACTGAGAAGTATGACAATATACAATACATAAGTTAGGATTTCAGAAAATAGTTGTGTGACTCAAACCCAAAGTGTGTCCAGATCCCAAGGTTTGAGAACCATTGTCACCAATGTAGTAAACACCAGCCTAAAGAAGGTGTTCTGACAGTAAGAGTGGAATGGACACAGAGAACTGGAGGCATCAGTCTGCTGGCTCCAGAAAGAGGAGAGCTGGATGGGGGCAATGTCAGCTCTCTTTACTTTTCATTCTATCCAAACTCTTAAGCAGATTTGGGAAGTCTAGACTTCCTAGTGATATGATCTTCCTTATTTAGTCGCTCTAGCTAGTCAACATTATCAAGAACAAAACCTAAGTTTTGTCTGGTCTCTGGACATCCTTTAACCTACTCTGTTAGGGAAATGAAGTTATTCATTATAATTTAAAAAACGAATCATTTGAAAATCTTTTTGAGCTCACAGAACATATATGACAAATGACCTCCTCACTTATTCTTCCTCCCTCCTTCCCTCCCTCGATCCCTCCATTCCATTCCCCTTTCCTTTATTTTCTCACATCTGGTGATTTCACAATTATTTATCATTTATTAAAAATAAAAAAATAAATATCAAGTGGAAAGTGGAGGTATATAGCTGTCAACTCAGCACTAAGGAGGTGGAAACAGCAGCATAGTGACTTCTATGCCTCCTCAAAGAGAGAGATTCACAGCATGCTACAAGCTACAGAAAAAAGGGTTGCTGTTGTCATCAGAGATCACATAGTTTTCATGATTGTTTCTCCCAGAAGACACAGAATTGGTCAGTTTTATGGTGTGTGTGTGTGTGTGTGTGTGTGTGAGAGAGAGAGAGAGAGAGAGAGAGAAAGAGAGAGAGAGAGAGTATTCTTGTCAAAAGATTGACTTTCTTAAATTATTTTTCCACACTTCATGATTAACTATTGACAAAAGCCTCTTGACCTCTATCAGTGCTATTTCCCTCCTAGCAGAACAAAATCAGCAAAACACAGAACTTACTTGCTTTGCAGGAACATTTGTGAGGCTTTTCAGAAAATGGTTTAATTATTTTAATGATACATTTATGAATTCTTTGAGACTTTTCCATAATATATTTTGATAATGACCACCTCCTCTCCTCCAATTTCCATTCTCTCCTCTCTTAAATCTCTACTCACAAACCTCAAGGTTTTTTTTTCCCCCTCTCATTGAGCCCAGTTCTTGTTGACTAACTACTGGGAGAAGACCATTCAGGTTATGATTGGCCTATTATGAATCACCTCAAAAAGAATTTTTTTCCTTCTCCCAGTGGCTATTTTGTTTTTAGGCCTACCAACCCCTAGATGATGGAACTTTTGTCTTGTTTGAGTTTATGCCAGCTTTTTGCATGCTGTCACAGTCACAGTGAGTTTCCATAAGAACTGCCCATTCTATCTAGAGCACCGTTTCCTTGAAGTCATCCATAGGTTCTGGCTACCACAACCTTTTCTTGAAGATCCAGGAGCCTTGTGGGGAGGAGTGTGGTATGTGCATTCCATTTGGGGTCGAGAACGCCACAGTTTCTTATCCTCCATATGTTGGGCAGTCGAGAGTCTTTTCTTTGTGGTAACTGCCATCTACTGCAAGTAGAAGTTTCCCTGGAGAGGACTGAAAGATGCACTGTTTCACGCATGCGCACTGATACAGGCATGCTAATGGAGACGTTACCATCACTTTCACTCAGCTGTGGATCCTATGAGCTACAATGATACTTGCCCTAACAAATATGCCCAATGGTATGACGGTGGCATGAATGTTACGTTAGTCTCCAAACACTTTCTGGTTGGCTGTATGGCGTATTCTGCTCGCACTTGGTACCATTAACAGGGCCAAGAACCTGTGCCGAGGTAGGTCATAGGCCCTAGAGGAGAGCTCAATACTGTTTTTCTGTTAACATAGATTTTAGTAGTTGGAGGGACATTCTTAAATGCTCTGAAAATGATATCACATTTGTATACATTGCTAAAATTAAAACAAGAAAATTTCAAATTAACCCTTTGGACCTTAGTCATTTTAATTGGAACAGTCTGAAAATGGCTTAAATATCTAGCCCACAAAATTGCTTTTAAATACAGACTTGGGTTTTGTGATACTGAATTATTATCAAATATTAAGGCAGGCTAAGTTAAACCATTATTAAACTACATTATTTAATAGCAAACAATGAAACTACAGCTATGAGTTATGCTTTATATGGTAGACTTTTTTATAAGTTTTTAATTTTTTTCATAGGCCAACGACCTAAAAAAACTATAACCTGTAATGTTTATCTCAGGTCACCTTTGAAAAGATATTTGACAGCATGCTAACCTTTCTCCATGGACTGGAAAGAACTATGATTATTTAAGTTGTCAATTACCATAGCAAAGTGTTCAATGCGACTTAAGGGATCTAAAATCAGTGTCCTGAGCGGTGAACATGTTTGAGGACCAAAGAGGTAAGTTGATGAGATTGTAAGCCATGTACATTACATTGAGAGTCCTGAAATCTTTCACGATTATTTCATATGTAGTCAAGCAGCCTTCAAAACCTCTTCTGTTATTTTGAGAATATGAAATCCATGCTCCATCAATAGTTTGAAGGAAAGAAGTTTTAAAAGTGCTTATTGTATCTGACACCAGTTTCTTCTTACATAAATAGGATATCTAAATTATAGCATTTTAAGCTACAACAGCACTTTTGAAAGTTCAAGTTTCCTTGATCTATAAAAGTAATTTATGACTGCACAGTAGGCAAAACAAAGGTTATTAATCCATGGCCCAAATTATTAAATAGAAAATACCAAGATGGGCATAATTTTTTTACCTTTCTGACATTGGGGATTTTTACCATACTGATCCTTAACTGAGCAATGGGGAAGATTAACAGTGGGTTGTCAGTGCAGGGTAGAGGCATTTCTAGAACCTGAAATGAGTCTTGACCTTTTCCCTGGAGTTCACTGTACAGAAAACTGGGTGTGTAGTGTAAATATGGAAGAATTTCTTTCTTACTCACATTTAAAACAATTTTTGCATCATGGACTCTAAAATTAAGAGATTGTTAAAAGCAGCAAAAAAAAAAAGTCTTTGAAATGAACATTTATAGCGCATCAGTGACTACAACCCTAGTAACTTTCAGCTTCATCACCTATAAAAACATCAGACATTGTTGGAAGCCTTTCACAATTTGAAAAATTATGTTTTATTTCATTTTCTTAATTCTATGACTTTATTAGAAAGAAACCTTAATGAATTAATCGTCAGTAATTATTTAAAAATAGGATAATATAATCTTTTGTAAAATATTGTTTTCATTATCTTAATTAATTACATTGTTTTCCCCTTTCCCTTTCCTCCATCCAGTCATTCCCATGACCCCCTTACAGCTTCTTTCAAATTTTATAGCCTCTATTTCTTTAACTGCATATTATGTATATATGCAGATGCACACACACATATTTCTAAATATTTAACTGCAACCCACTCGCTTCAAATAAAGTTACTTGTATGTGTATTATTTCAAGGCTGAGCATTTGGTATTGGATAACCAATTTGGACTCTTCCATGGAAAATATTATTTTTCCACTTTCAACATTCCTTAGTTGCCTGTCATTGCTTGTCTAGGATTGAGGCCTAGTGAGACTTCCTCTTTTCACACTAGCGTGTCTATGGGCATGGTCCTTGTTATGATCTTGTTCAGGAAGCCACCTTGATGAAACTTCATGGAAGAGTAAAGCAGTTTTAAAATGGTGTGTTTCAGGGTTCAACGTATGATTAAACCTCTTATGAAAATATTGGGTATGGATGGAGATAGAGCCAGAGACCCACAGTCACATCAGAACAAGGGACTGAGCTACCAAGGTCCAGTGGGAGAGCAGAAGGAGGGAGGAGATGAGCAAGGAAGTCAGGACCGTGAGGGACTGGCCCACCAACAGAGACAGTGTGCTCGATCTATTGGGAGCTCATCGAATCCAGCTGGACCAAGACTGAATGAGCATATGACCTAACCGGACTCTCTGAATATGACTGCCCTATGAATGGGACTGACTGAGCAACCAATGATAATGGCACCGGGACCTATCTCTTCTGCATGTATTGGCTTTTTGGGAACTTATTCTATATGGATGCACATCTTCCTAGACTGAGATGGAGGGGGGAGGGCCTTGGGCTTCCCATAGGACAGGGTATCCTGCCCCATCTTAAGGAAGCAAGGGGAGGGTGGTGGGGGAGGGGGGGGGCGGGAGGGCTGGGAACAAGGGGAGTAAATGTAAATTTTTCTTTTAACAATAATAAAAAAAAAGTTAAAAAACTACAATAAAATATATTTCCTAATGTATACTTTTATGGAGAAAAGAAAAAATAAATGAAATATTAAGTTCAATGAAATAAAGTTAAAGCCAATTTCAATTGCATCATTTGTTATTGTTTTAATATTATAAAATGTCTTAAAATAAGGATGATATATTCTTATAATAGCAGTGTATAAATGTAATTCTTATTTCATCAATAATATATTCATTATTGGTTAAGAGAGTAGGCCATGAGATTAAATATACTAAACATAGTACAATGTTCACCAAATAAGGCAAAGTCATAAATGCATAAAAGAAAATTATCTGTTGTTTTGGATAATTCACACATCTTACTAAAACCTGAATAAACATGTCAGGATATATACAATAAAAAATACTTTAAAATTATAAAACCCAAGCTCTAAGAAGATCCCTTCCATGCTTAGAGAACATAAAAAACATCTTCATGAATCTGTTGAAGGCTTTCACTTCCTCTTAATCCACAGCAAGGAAGATGATAGTGGCATCTTACAAATCTTAGGTAAAAGTATTAACTGTATTTAATGCAACATTTATCTGAAAACATTTATATGACTTTTAATTGTTGAGATGTTTCTGTTTTAAGAACTTTCTCCCTGTTCATGTTAGAATCTCAAGCCTATAGGTTTATTCATATTGAGGAATATCTTATGCAAATGATTCAGTCTTACAAGATTTGAAAATGCCTTCATGATACATTCAGCCTTGCAAAATTTCCTGAGTATCTTGTTCTTGACTTAGAATTATTCCTTGTTACACAACTGTTTCATTATTTCATTGTCATATGAATTTTTTTTCTGGTGAAGTATATGGTAAATTTATTTTATCCAATGATTTCTTTTTTACTGTTTAATAACATCTGATATAAATTTTCCCTGTGTTTTACTATTACATGTTCAGATCTCTAAATGAAGGTTAAATTTTACCCAAACTTTTTAGTACTCAAAATGCTGGTTTCATCTGAGTATTCAAATCTCTCTTCAGTTCTGGAATACTCTACCCATTGCTGCTTTGAATGTCTTCAAACGCAGATGCCACATTTCCTGCTATTCTCCTTCATTCAAATGTCATTTTTGGAAGCATAAGTTTGAGCTCATAGCCTCTGACTTCCATAAATCAGCTTTAGTTCCACTAGCTTTTGCTTGTGGGTCCTAGGGTGCTTCCAAGTCACTGGTTTGACCCATGGAGAAGGTCTTCTGAGTTTTTATATTAATATTTAATAATTATATTTAATTCATGTATAAATGCTTTATTTGTTATTTGCTACTGAAACTCTACCTTGCCCATGAATAAGAATTCTGTTGTGGTCCATGTAATTAACTGAAGACAGTGTGTTTCTTGTGTACTTTCAAGATTTTCTTTGGAGTGCCAGTCCCCAAATAATGGGGAGAATAATTATACCTTGGCTTTAGCTTAAGCTCATCCCAAATGAGCTCTAATAACTTAAATTAACCCATTTATATTAATCTACTTTCTGTCATGTGGTTATTTCCTCTCCTTCATAATGTATTTCTGACTTCCTGTGTGTCTTGCTGGCAAATCTAACACACACCAAAATTTATCCCGAATTTCTCTCTCTACCTTAGAGGTCCTGCCTAACCTCTCCTGACTAGCTATTGGCCATTCATCCTTTTATTAAACCAATCACAACAATACATCTTTACACAGTGTACAAATATCCCACAACAGTGTTGTCTGCATCTGAAGTTCACAAACCAGAACTGGGTTTCTTGATTGAGAGCCCTGGACTTACTACTGAAGAGATGCTTTGCATTGTGAGGGTTAAGCAAACAGAGGGTGCTTGACTTTCCAAGTCAAAAATGAAATTAAGAAAAGTACATTCCTCTTGAGTGGTTATGAGTGTGGACAAGAATTGTCATTAGCATGTAGGACTATATTGTTTCTGTGCTTCTAAAGACTGAATCTTCCTAGAAGGACCTTAACAGGTTCCAACTAAGGTAGTGTTATCTTGTTTGTACAAATAAAGCTTGATTGAAGATCAAAGCTATCCACTAGCTAACCATAGAGTGGTTGGGAGTTCTGTACAGACAGACAGGAAGTGATATGGCTGGGCAGAGAAAGGAAGTAGTATGGTGGGAAGAGAGAGGAACACACTCTCTTTTTGGCTGGGAAGTTGAGTAG
>JAQHUG010000008.1:16001516-16022040 GCA_028555095.1 Dicrostonyx torquatus | reverse complement strand
TCCTCCTATATCTGACTCTGGCCTTTTATTATTAAGACCAATTAGCTCTCATGCTACAAATTGCTAGTCTTGTCGTCTTCCTTTATCCTTTTATTTATGCCAAGCATACATACTGGTATGTTCCTTTTGAGGTTAAAGTTATTACAGACAGCCAGCATCTCAGTTGCCCTTCTCAAGAATCCCTCTACCCCTCTGGGGAGCTGGAAAATTCGAGGCACCCAACACTCATCAGTTGACCTAGAAGTCTAAAAGTTACATTGGTTGTCTGGTTGACTCACTCACTTGTGCTAAGCACAGTGCTAGCACTTGTCAGCCAAGCGGATGATTGGTGTGCCTTAGTTTTGCTTTACTCCTTCAATATAAAATCTCAGGAGCTCACACGCAGTCACAGCCATCTCAGTGCATCCATGACATTAGATCCTACCTACATATCGGTTAGGGCCAATGATCACTTTTAATGTTCTATACCAGATGAAAAGCAAGGAATTACAAGAAAATAGAGTTAATTTAAAATTCACTCATGAATAAAGAATGCATTACAGAGTCCAATATCAGCAAATCAAGCCTTAAAATAAAAACCAATAAAAATCCATGAGACATTGGGCAGAAACTGATAAGAACTCAGGAACAATAGCACGACTGTCATATTGATTTATAAAACCCTTTAATATGTTTATATGATTGATGCCCTTCACGCCATCTAAATCAAATCTCTCCAATTTAGGTATTCCTCTCTGCTGTGGAATAATAGTGGTATATTTGATGAAGTGGCCACTTGGAGCTGAGCAGGTTGAGAAGCTGAAGTATTGACATCATGTTCTATTTCACACTGGTAGGCACATGTGAGCTAACACAGAAGAAACTAAACTATGTACCTGAACTATCCACAAACTACTTTTTATCATGACACATTGTTAGGGTTGATGTGGGAGTCCCCTCTGTGTACTGTGATTACCATTAATGAATAAAGAAACTGCCTTGGCCTCTTGATAGGATAGAACTTAGGTAGGCAGGGAGGACTGGACTGAATGCTGGGAGAAAAAAAGGGCAGAGTCAGAGAGAGGCCATAGAGCTGCCAGAGTCAGAAATGCCAAATCTTTGCCGGTAAGCCACTGCCACATGGAGATATACAGATTAATAGAAATGGGTTAAATTAAGTTGTAAGAGTTAGTCAATAAGAAGCTAGAGCTAATGAATCAAGCAGTGTTTTAATTAATACAGTTTCTGTGTGATTATTTTGGTTCTGGGCTGCCAGAACAAACAAGCGGCCTGATGCAACATAGGGTAGGCATGCAGCTCATTCCATCTGTGTTATTTTTCTTTTTATTGTTTCAAAGTAATACTTTTTAAGCTCATAAATGAATTCAACAATAACTTGGAAAATATTTTTTAAGATTCCAATGATTATTAAACCTGGTATTACAAGTATTTAATCCCAGCATTAGGGAAACAGAGGCAGTAGATCTGTGAGGTCAAGACCAATCCATCTATATATTGAGTTCTGTGCTAGTCAAATATAGAAAGTGAGGCCCTGTCTTAAAAAAAGAAAAGAATGAAAGAAAGGAAGAAAGGAAGGGAGGGAAGGAAAGAGAAAGGAAGGAAAAGAAGAAAAAGAAAAATTTAAAACAACCAATAATTGCATGTTTAAGGAGATTCTAAGAGAACCACTGAGATGAAGGTAGTTTGATGTTTATCTGTTTAAAAGATAAGAAAAAGAAGCAAAGCAAGATTAGTATCTGTGGGCAGGAAAAATCCTTATAGACAGAGACCAACCGTGATTTTATTCAGTCAGAACTTGTTTGAATTCATCCTCTCTGTCTTTGAGTTCAGTGAGTAATTGAATGACTCATGGCAGATCACAGCAGTTAATTTTATGTGTCAGCTTGACTGGGTCATAGGCCACCTGCATGTTTGATGCAGCATTAGTTTGGGTGTGTCAGTGAGGTTGTTTTTAGATGAAATTATCATTCCGTCAGCAAACAGCAAACCAGACTGTCTCTCCAAGGCTTACCACTTCATAACTAAAGTTGGCCCACTTTTGTGTCCAAGGAATTGGTCTCTTCTGACTCTCGGACTTGAAATGAAGCCTCAGTACTTCTAAAAAGTGTAGTCTGCCAGCTTTCAAGCCATTGGCCTCCTTGATCAGCTCACTAATTGCAGATCTTGGGATTTCCCCGCTTCTTTAACAGTTTATGGAATGCGGCTATCCGTCTGCCTAGTCTAACTAATACAGATTTCGCCACCAACAGCTGTCCTAGATGGACAAAACATGCAGGTTGCTTTCCAAAATTCTTCTGGAATTTTTAATCTGTTTTTCAACTGGATAAATCCAATTATAACAATGAGTCTCTTCCTAAGCACAAAACACTTAGAGTCCAGACTTACAATGTGTATACTGAATACTACTTAAGAGAAACAAGGGTCCAGGTAACTAATGCAATGTATTGTTTTAAAAACATGTTTGGCAAATTAATATTGTGAGATTAGTTGCCAAACTCCATTTTCTCTAGATAAAGTGGAGAAAGAAGGTGAACTCATGGATTTCTACTCTTCCACTCAAGTACTATGGATACGTCCAGAAAGCTTCCTGGTATCCCTTGCTTGTCTCCTGAAGTCGCAGGCCAAGATTGCTGACATTGATCCTCTGATCTAACTGACCAATATCAGTGATTGTCAAATTGCAAATTAAGTTGAGCTCAGCGTTAAAAGGGTGTCTACTGTTAGCTAAACAACATTATTTAGGAAGGAATAGGACCCCAAAGGCTGGAGTGAGAAAGTCTGAACCATCATTACATCAAAGCACATACCTTGTCAGATTTTACAGAGTCTTAGCTAGTGAGGAGTTTTGACTCAAGATAAAGTATACCTTAAGTATCATTTGCATGTTTTAGACACCCGAACTATATATTCCTATAACATTTGGATGGAAATGTAGAGTTTAGGGTTAGAGCACAATGAAATCTTAGGACTAGTGGGATAGAATCGATGTACTTTTCATGCAAGGTTATACATTTTGGAAATCAAGAAGGAAATTTTATAGACAGAATTATGTCATCGTCTGCCCTCAAAAGTTTCTATGTTGAAGCCTGAACCAAAGATGCGATGGTATTCAGACATGGGGACTTTTGAAGACAATGGTTCAGATGTAGTCCTAAAAGTGAAGCTCTCACCAGAGACCAAAAAAAAAAACCCTCATGAAAACCCGCACTGCCAAGGCATGCCCATGTTGGACTTTCCATCTCTATGACAAGAGAAATCCAGTTCAGCCATATAAGCTCCTGCACAAATGGTCCTTTTTTCTGGAAGTCCAGGCAGACTAAGACACTATTCCCACTCACAAGTTTGCAGATCAGCTCTAGCAGTGAGCAGAAGTTTTTTCTGCCTTATCTGCCAATCTGCTGGTAGCCTAATCTGCCCTGTATCCCATGTGCCCACCCCAAACCCCTTTATGATCTAAATCACAGACAACACACCTTGTGAATCCAACAGGAACCCAGCTGATCTCAATGCACCGACTAACATATTGTTAAAAGCCAACACATTACAATGTTTAAGTTGGTATTAAGTTCACTACCCAAATGTGCCCAAGTCTCTGTTTATATTATACGAACCTATGTCATGAGGTGTGGCCTTTGGTAAATTTTTAGGTGAGAAGTTAACTGTCTATCATTTTATATACTCTCCTATATGCTTAAATGTACAAGAAATAGGTATCTAAGGAGTTGAAAATTTAGAGTTAAGCAAGTCAAGAAAGCATATTCACATATAAATTAAAATTATAAAGACTTACATAATTTTCAGCTTCTTTTATCTTATTGTAATATGCACTCTGATAGTTAAATGATGGTTTCTCTTTTAACATTTTAGTTCTATATTCCCATTCTCTCTATTAAATATTCAATTCAGGGTTCTCATGGAATATAATTTCTATTCCAGTCTATTTTATCAACCTTCCTTCCCAATTTGTTCTTATATGAATTTCACTCTACTTCAAATGACCTGACAAATAAAGACAATGTGGGGAGTAAGATAATTAAATTACAATGACAAATATTTTAAAGGATTTAGCAGTTGAAACTGTTAAGTCATTTTTTTCTAAAATGTGTAAAACCAGCAAACACATTTAACAAAGCTGCAATAGTGAAAAGTGAAGGCACTAGATAGAATAGTCAACAGCTGCTAGGAAATTGGTTTGAACTTTATCCAGAGATGATAGGAAAAGAGAATTAAAGGCCCAGGATGCTTATAGCAGGCCCGAGAACGTACAAATGCTTTGGGGACAGTCATTTAAACATCTTGAACAATTTTCCAATGATTTTTGGTTCAAGAAACCCAAAAAGAAGACTTTGGCAAACACCACTTTTCTCACTGTTTTTCATGCAAACTTTAACCCATATGCTTCTGATTTATTTACACTTAACACATCAAACAGTTCTTGAGCAAGGACTGTTTGATTTCTAAGAAATGATTCGGGGCTTTTATAAAGATCTGCTCATTTGCTCATTTTCTTTGAAGCCAGTTTTACAAAATTGAGTATCCAAAAAAAAAATTGAGTATTCTTGCCTTGGGATTCTCTACTGAGCTCTTGTGCCTTCCCACAATTACTTAGGGGGCTTAGATCTCATTAGCGATCTTATCCACCTTCCTTCCCAATTTGATCTTATATGAATTTCTATCAGCCCAACATCCAACCCTGACAACATTATCTTTTTCAAATCCATAGAAGATAAGGTTTTGTTTTCTTGCTGATCATTTCTGTGATTTGAGTTCATTATTTTCTACAAAAGCTTCCCTAATTAATCATTCTTTCCTTTATCTTATTGTGATTGTTCAATGATTTGATGGTATGTGTATGTGTGTATGTATTTGTGTGTGTGTGTGTGTGTGTGTGTGAATTATGAACACTTGTTCTTCTAGGCTATTTCTCATACCCCATTGCTGCATTGCATTGATTTTAATAAGTTTGGGATTTATTTGGTATAGAGTCTACATCTTGTTTGAAACACTATTTTGTCTTGAAAAAGCATTGTTAAAATTTAAATTTAAATATATGATCAATATAATTCATCCTCCAGAAGAAAATCTTACTCTTCAATTTGAAAATGGGGAAACTAGATTTCAGATGGCAATTGTTCTCAGTGAGCTAGTATGACCAATTAGCAGATCTTACACATAAACCCAGGAGGTTGATTGATTCCAAAGCCATAGTACATTCTAGCATGTTGAATAAAATCCCAGCTAAATCCCCTTGTAACTGTTTTAGCCTCATGAAGTAGGTATAGCAAATCAAACTGATGTGCCCACACTTCCCAGTGTAACTTTTTCAGATATTGTTTTACACTGTGAAAATACTGCTATTGTCAGCTAAATATGTTCCACATCCGCAGTTTTCTAGGACCTACTTTAGTCTAAAGATGTATTTGCCCTGTGTTTATATTAATATTCATAGTAGACACTTTCTGTAGCGCATCCAGAAGCTCCATGGGTTACCAAGGGTGCTAACAGTAGAAGACATACTTAAGTTAGATGAGAGGAAATGAAAGCGCGACCACTAAGTCTAAACTCTTAACTGAATATGCAAACAAACACAATTGCAAATCTTGTGAGTGAGCCCGGACTTTGGAGACCTTTGACCTCTGATTCATTTTATTTATCTGGAGCTACTTATGTGAGGGCACATATAATCCTTGTAGAAAGGTAAAGAAGTTGCTGTCCCCTTTCAAAGAGATAAAGAATATTCTCGTGTGTAACATTCATATTGTTGCTTAATATTTCAAAGCCTGATTCTAGGCTCTGTCTCCCACCCCTTTTCTTTTAACTACCTCTGAATTCTTAACAATTTTACGTAGTCCAATGAGTTTCTCTTGGAGCCGCATCTCCTATCAGCTCTTTCTAATGCTATCTTAAGTTTTGGGTGTTTTCTTTTTCTATTATTGATACTAAAGTCTCCCTGGTAGAAAACTAATTTAGTGCAAGCTTCAGAATCCAGTTCCAAAGTTAGGTATGTGAGTTTCATGCTTCCTTAGACAAATAATATCATTTCCACTCATAGTGAAGTCTTCGAATAATATGTAAGCATGGAGAACTGATTTAGTTATATTATACATGTAAATAAAAGACAACAGGGAAAGAATCTGGGTACCAGAATATTTGAAAAGTAAGGAATAAGCTATTATTTTATAATTTATAATTATTAAAATGTTGATGACTAGAGGAAATTTAATCACGTCTTTCACTCAGCATGTGTGAGCATCCACTTTATTAATAATAAGAGAAAGCTACAATAGGAGTTTTGAAAGAGCAATGAACCATCCCTTTAAGATATATTGCCTCATGTGAATACCAGCAGCCAACAATAGGAAGCATGAAAACAGAACTCATAGCTGTGGGTCACATCAATTGCTGTGATTACTGATAAGGCCACTGTTAATAAAACTAGGAAATATTATTGTTGAAGGAGCAATATGCTATAAACTTATGAAGTTAAATAAAACATTTTATATGATGCATATCATTTGTAGAGTCCAGGGCTGGAGTGGTGCCTCAGTGATTAAGAGCACTGGGTGCTCCTCCAAATTACTTGAGTTCAAATTCCAGCATTTATGTGGTAGTTCTCAACCATCTGTAACTACAGTATCAGGGCTTTCTGTAGTCTTCTACAGGTTTCTGGCCTCTTCAGGTACCAGGAATGCATATGGTTTATAGACATATATGCAGAGAAAAAATATATACATAAAAATAAACAAACAAGAAAAAATAAAATAAAGGGTGAAAGGGTCAAATAATGTGGATTAAGAGATTAAGGAAAATCAAAATGTGTGGCAGAAGGGCTTTGGAAATAATCTCGCCCAAATTTCAGGAGCTAACAGAGAGTTAAACAAAAACTACAGTTTCTCAGATAGAAGTGAGGCAGGAGTCATTGATCTAGAACTCTCTATTCAATCCCGTTTGCATTTGTGTGCTGTGTGTTTGTCAGAGGGAATAGAAAACTAGGGATAATCAAAACTTCTAAAGTTCATACTCCAGTATACTCACTGGTAAATTCCAAACCCTGATGCTATCTGTGCCACCCATGGAATAGACATGTAGGCTTTGAGAGCTAGGAATCTGTTCATGGATATGAATGTTATGCATTTACTGGTTGGAAAAGAATAAAAACAGTCTATTTAGAAAGGTAAAATTCAAAGAGAAACTTCACAGCTAAATTCAGACCAGAATGAACAAAGACTAAGATGGGAATTAAATCATTTGTGAATCAGACAGGTCCAGAATACAAGCAAGAATAGACCTGAATCTGGGTGGAGTGAGTCTGAAGCTTGGCAATGACTACATTATTGATTTTGCATATTGAGTATGGTTTGTGTATATAATGGAACGTAAACCAAAGCAAAGACAGTCATTTTTGTGAAACCACAATGGCCATTCATTTATGAAACCAGGTTGCCTGTGCTCATTAAAACACATGCATAGGAGGCTCAGTCACCACCTGGGAGCTTGGGAAAGACATTCCAAGAATTGTCACAACTGGTTTTCACCTTGGTGCAGGGAGTTAAAGGTTGGGCATGTTCTCACAAGATCTCTGTCATGATTTGATTTTATTGCTTCATGAGTAAAAAGGATAGTGTTAGGAAATGTTCCCTTACCAGTAAAATCAAGTAAAGAAAAACCATTCACGTTTGGTATAAACTATTAATGTCAATAGAGTTGGATCTCCGTCTTTTGATTCTACCATGCAACTTACACAGTTTCAATTTTAGTATTTAGTTTACCTTATAAATATTATAATGCTAGGCACGCCACAATCATATAGAAACAACTTGTACATTGTCAAGGAGATTACAGTACAGAAGCACATTCTCTTCAGGGTGTCATGTATGAAGCCTCAAGCACAAGAAATGTTTCAGGAATTTAGAATCTAAGGAAGAAAAGATTCTTTTTAAAAAAAAATTCAGTAGATGAGAAGTTAAAGAAAAAATCTTTTTCTTTAGAGTAATATATTTTGTTGGTGATTGTAACACTAGAGATACAGAAACACAAAGTACAGGAAACCCAGTTCCTAGAATCTGACTCCATTGCTTGCTTTACACAGATATCTGAGAGACGTGAACCTTTGAGCCAAGGTCAGACCTCTGTGGCAGAACCCACCGTACCGCCAATTGCTTGTTGCTGACTATCTCCCTACAACTGAGATGCTGAATGGGTCTCGATAACATCAATGACAGTTTTATTCTGCATGCAGATTGATAAGTCTCTAGTACTTATAGCAACTAGGAAGTTATCTATATACAATTAATATATATACCTATATACTATATATATGTTTAAAATTGCATATATATGCTTATAAGTCCTACATTATAGATGCTAACACATATTTCCTTTTACAGATTCACTACACCTGTTTACAGTCAAACACAGTTGAGGATTTCAGACACCTTGGAAGTCCAGTGAGTCATTAAAATATATGTGTGTATATATGGGGCTAAACTGGGCTATAGAGTGAAGCTCTGTCTCAAAAGACCAAAAAGTAAATAAAATTCAAGAAATAAAATCCAAATATGTGTTAGCATCTGTAATGTAGGACTTATAAGCATATATATGCAATTTTAAACATATATATAGTATATAGGTATATATAATAATTGTATATAGATAACTTCCTAGCTGCTATAAGCACTAGAGACTTATCAATCTGCATGCAGTATACATGACTGTACCCCTTCTTGCCTTAAATCCATCCAGGAGAATGTGACAGTCAAATGAAAGTAAAGATGAGGAAGAAGCATGTGCCCCGAAACAGCAGCAATGGTCGAACCCAGCTCTCTAGAGGCAAATGCACTCTTCTGGTTCTTTTGCAAGGCAGAGACCAGAGAGGAACATCAGAGCTATTTAAACCGTCTCCGTTTTGTAGTGTGACCCATCGCTTTTGCAGGGGCGGCCGGAGGATCAGAAAGTGAAGGTCCTCAGCTACATAGCAGATTCTGGGGAAGGTTGGGTTACATTACACCCTGTCTCGAACAAATAAACAAAGCATACACACTACTTAACTTTTTGCTTTTTCCATTGTCTGTATAATTCTCTCACTACAATGTTGACGTACATTTTCTTTGACAGTCCTATCAGACAGGCACATATTGGAGTCAGTGTTCTTTCTTACTATGCGTGTTAATACCACGTACACAGGGCTCTGGAGTCACTTAGATCTGACCCAAGTGTCCACTTTCAGAGGATTTATGAATCTTTCCCTGCTCTGACAAATAGGTGAAGGGATCTCCAACAGGCCAGAACATGGCAAACATGGCGCCACTTACAGGTCTTGTCTTTTACCCTTCTCTCTCCCTTGCTAAAAATGGTTAGTTTTCATTCCTAAAGCTAGCCCCCAAGGTCCATTCCCTTACTTGACCACTGACTAATTCCAGAGACAAAACACCAAGGTCCAACAATCAACTCCAATCAGGACTTACTCAACTCACCCTAGCGCTAGGGGCCCCCTCCTCTATAGTAGGACGATTAGAATCACACACAAAATGGCAGACAATTCTTACAAAGTTTGAGTGTCTTCTCTCCTGTTTCATGGCAACTGCTCCTGTGAACCTTTCCTTAATGTGAGTAAATATCAGTTTTCTCTATTTTCTATTTTCTAAATGTTTTTTACACAGAATTAGAAGACATTTTCCCATCAAACTATCTGTAAAGTCACATAGTTCTTATTCTGTACCAGTACAACATAAAACACTCTTCAGTACTTAAGAAACTTAAACTCGCCAACATTTACTCAATTAAAACTTGCACATATACTCGTATGTGTCCTACATCTTGTTTGAGTATTTATTTCTTGCATTTTATGTATTTGTTGCCTTTTTGAGACAGATCCTCACTCTATAGCCCAGATTGCCTCAAACTGTGACAGTCCTCCTGTTATAGCCTCCTAAGTCCAAATACTGGAATTTTAGGTGTGTACCACTATACACAGTTATTCCTTTAATCTTAAAATATGACTTCAGTACCAAGGAGGTGACTCAGCAGTTGAGAGAGCATCAGGCCCTTGCAGAAGACCACAGCTCAGGTCCTGGCACCCTTATCAGGCAACTCAAAACCATATATAACTCCAGCTCCAGAGTGTTTGATGCCCTTTGTTTTGGTTTCTACAGGCAACTGTGTAGATGAATGTGATAAAGTCGTCCCACACTAGCTCAGAATGGAGTATAATAAAGGGTTCTTTATTTAGGGATAGACTCACAGATCAACAGTCCTCTGCATGAGTGGGGAACAGGAACTGAATCCAGCAGCTAAGAGAGTTGTGCTAGTTTTATGTCTGCATTTATAGTACAAGAAACCATGCCCATGTGGGCTGGTACCTTAAAGACTATTGGCTGAAGAAGTTCCCACAGCACAACTGCACTCATGTGCATATACCCCATATGCATAAAATCCTGTAATGAAAAGATCTTTTTCTAAAAATGAGTCCAATTTTAATAGCTTTTAAGGTGTTTATTTTGTTTTCCAGTGTGTATGGTTAACATTTCCTCATCACGTCCTACAGGAAAACAGTGTTTCTCGGGAGAAACCTTGACTACTCACAAGTGTAAGAGATGACAGAGCAGGCTTATTGATTCAGTCAACAGAAGTACTTGTCTCCAAAGCCTATGACCTGGGCTGGATCACTAGAACCTAAGGAAAAAGGAGAATACTGACTCCAAAGATATCTTCTGACCTCTACACACATGGCTTGGCTCACTTGCACTTGTGTTCACACATACACACATTAATTAATTCAATTATGTTAGTGGACAGGCTGAGCTATCCTGATTATGTACATAACATGCAATCACATACTTGTTTTATTCCAGAACTCTTTGTTTTTATTTCTCTTATCTCTTTGTCTTTTCCTCCTTTAGGCATCCTCCAGCCATTGTTTGCTTGCTCCATGCCCTGATCCTCTTTCCACCTTCCCTCATTTAATCAGATCCAACCATCGAGATTGTCATTCTGTCCTAAGGTGAAAAGATTAAAGATTTAGGTGGCAGAGGTGACTGAACTGCTGTGAGGCTTCCTGGTAGGCACTTGGAGCAAGTTCCCTCCAATTAAAACTTAGGAAGGTTTATTGTGGGACTCTGGGATTCTTCAGCAAAACAGCAATTCTCTTGTTCCCATTAGAAGAATCTGTCTGTGAAGTCTTCTTATGCAATGAGCACCATGTGGGAAGAAAGAGAGGACTCAGAGCATCATAATAGGCACAAAAATAGGGCCAATTTTCACATTACAGATCTAAATTGGAAAGGAAGGAAATAAAGACATCAGTGGATAAAATTAATGTAATTGGAGAATACTGTAGTCAGAGCATTTGTTTGCTCTAATCTTGTACACGATATAAAAATGTTGCTGCAATGTAGCCCAGCTGCAAGTAATCACTTGGAGAGGCCAAAGGAAATCAACAAAAATGGTCTGCTAGAGAGGCAGCTGCTTGGGAAGATTTTCTTGGAAGAAAATAGACAACCAACAGCAATACTGTGTGAAAAATAGTGCTCCAACTCTGAATATTCATATACCTGGGATAGGGCACTGGTGATGAAAAAAAATGTCCATAGCTCCATAGTCTTCCTTTACATGGCAAAGGTACCAATTTGCAAAGCGATGGGCCCCAGCATCCACAGCACCTTGAGTATGACAGGCTTTCTAAGTGTGTCTGCATCATACTGGCAAAGAGAACCCATCTGTTACTATCCCGTGCAGCCTCTGCATATGTGATCTTATATTTTAAATTCTTGCTTGTTTTCTTCCACACTTTAAAGAGTATCAGCAAAGCCATCATCATCATGTATGACACAGCTTTCAACAGGCAATGGGTCACATATTCCTAATTCTTTGGAAACCAAGAATATTCTAGAAGTTCATGAACAGATTAGCCTTATGAACATTTTGTAAACAAATAGCAAACCTGTTATTATGATTTGAATTGGAAATGTCCCTTGAAGGTCCATGAATTGAAAGGTTCTTAGGTTGGTGCTGTTGGATGGTAGGGGAGCCTTAGAGAAGGGGGGTACCTTAGGGAAGGGGACCCAGTGGAAAGAAGGGAGGAAGTTGGGTAAGCTGGGTCACTGGAGGTATTCTTGAAGGGAATCTTGGATATTGGCCTCTTTTTTTTCACTTTTCACTTCTTGACCACCATGAGGCAGGAAGCATTGAGCCATCATCTCTCTACTCCACGCCAGAATGTGCTTGCCTCCTCTTAAACTAAAAACAAAAATGCCAGTTGGTTAGAAGCTGAAACCTACCAAGCCAAAATAATTCCTTTTTTATTTTTTAGCTAGATTATCTTTGGTATTTTTCTATGGTGGTGAAAAAAATTAACACATCTATTCCTATTCATATAAAACTGGTGATTTTCTAAGCATGGTTTTCATAGAAGAGTGGACACTCCTGACCATACCTGGATTTGCCAATACCTTCTGAAGGGATTTTTCTGTCTCGTGGCATAAGGAGGCATGCTTGGTTTCCACAGGATAAGAGATACTTAGCTTTCTGAGTCATCACTCATTATACAATATTTCATAGGGGAATTTCAGTAATTTGTTTTGTTTATGAGACACATTCTTCTGTAGTCCAGGCTGTCCTAATACTTGCAATGTAGACAAGGATAACCTTGAACTCCTAATCCTCTAGCCTCTACCCCCCAAACACTGGATTGTAGGCATTTGGAAGGTAATATTTTTAATAATTTTGATAATAAAACATTACCTTGAAGTAAACTCAGATGTCAAACTGGAATATCTATTAAATGTAAAACACAGCATTTCTGTTCTCTGTTTATGATCCATGTTCTCACAGTCTCAGTTGGCACACACTTAGTCTCAACCAAATCAAAACACTTCATGGAAAGCATCTGCCACATATTCTTAGTAGAATTAGTCATAATTTGAAATCAGCCTGATGACACTGAATGATGTTTGATCATTTGACCTATTTCAAAATGCAATATTAAGAAAACATTTCTTCTCTGTCTTGTTCACTCATATTTTTCATGAGCAGACATAAGCACTCATTGGTGGCTCCGTGTATATTGTGAATAAGCAATTAGAAGCTTCTATAATGGATTTTAGGTTTGACAATAATATGCTCAACAGATTCCAGGACATTCCTAATAATTTGCTAGAATGCCCATGTTTTCAGGTGGTTATTTTCCTACCCATTCCCCCATCTGCAGAGCCAGAGTTTCCTGTATAGCCCTGGCTGTTTTGGAACTCACTCTGTAGCCTGCCTCTGGTCTCAAGTGCTGGGACTAAAGTCATGCACCACTACTCCAGGATTGGTTACCTGCAGTTTTAAAATTACTTAAAAATCTAGTATTAACGCTTTAGCTGTAGTTTTAAATCTACGCCCCCCCCCGTGTGTGTGTGTGTGTCTGTGTGTGTGTGTGTGTGTGTTTTATAGGGCATGGTACATAGGCCTATGCCAGCAATCTCCCCCTGAGTTATATACCCAGCCCTAACCCTGTCTTCAGATTAAATTTACCAAGACAAGTTTAGCTAAGAATACTGTAATGGTTAAAGTATACATCTTTCTGTTTAACTTAACATCAAATGAGGTCTCCTACTTCCTAAACCTGATGGTGAGTGGAGCAGTTAATGTTTTCATAGCTCCATCTTTCTAAATTGGACATGACAGCTCCTCTATCTTGAGTACTTGTAGAACTGACACAGTGATGGATTTGATACCCTTTAATCACATTTCTTGACATATTAAAACATTTCCAAAACTGTAGCTCTTCTAGGGCAAAGGGTAGGCATGAGCTGAAACCAGGACTAGAGGCGAAGGGCTAGCGTAGTATGAACCATGCATGGAAATGATGTTCTGTCCAAAGAAAGGTGCTGTGAACTCTAACGCGTACGCACAAGTCTTGCTGAATACCTCGATCAACTCTGCTGGTGTTCAGGTGCTACAAAACATACAACTGAACCAAAGTGTTAATACTCATACAAGCTACAGGATTAATGCGTTACATTATAGACTTTTCTCCAGTTTTACGGACATAGAATTGATTTAAAACTAAAATTATATATGTTAATATTTGATCCCACTGTGAAACCCAGGTTTGCATGTACATTAACTGAATAAAATAAACCTTGGATCAGGAGGCTGTGTTAGTAATTAGTAGACAGAAAGTTTCATGAACCTCAGAGGGCATCCCGGAGAGAGAGAGAGAGACCCAGGAAGTCGTAATTGTCCTGTGGAACAAGTTTTTCTGATTTGGCAAAGTGGGAACACAGGTCTTCTGTGTACACCAGTAAGGAGAGAGGCGTAACTGGTTGCTACTCACCTTCTCTGAACTTGGAGGGTTTCACCCTAGCCTTTGAATCCCCAGTCTTATTCATAATTAGAATGACAGAGGTTTAATTATAGCTGGCTTTAGCAACAGTGACAGGGCCAGTTCCTGGGGGAGCAGAATTCTCACAGCCTGTGGCCTGAGTGGCCAGACCACTGCTAGAAACAATCTGGTAGCTGTGGGGTTGCAGTTGTTGATGGAGATAGAAGTAGATTAAGGTGCAGCCACTGCGCCAAAGTTAATACAACATGTTATCTCATGTGATATTTTTGTAGAAGTGTATATTGTGAAATGAATTCCACAGGCAAGCAAATCAACATTTCTATCCTTCCTTTCACAATTATCTGTGATGTGTGCCTGCATATGTTCATGTGTGCCTGCCATATATGTGAGGGTAAATGTGTGTGTGCTTGTTAATATCTGTGTGCATTAATGTGCATGTACGTATACAATGTGTGTGCATATATGTGCATGTATTGTGTAGTATATATGTATGTGCACATGCATGTGTCTATATAGAAGACATTTAAGACCAACACTGAGTAGCTTTCAAGTGCACAATACATTATTTGTAATTGACTATAGTCACTGCACTCCACATAGATATGCAAAACTCATGTTTTTGGCTAAATGAAACTTTAGAACCTCTAGATTAGCGTCTCACTGTTTCCCCACATCCCACACTTCTGGTAGATTCTGTACACAAAGTGAGGCTGTGAGGTGCTTTCCTTTCTGTGCCTGCTATTTCCTTTAGTGGAAGGTTCCCTGGGTGTGTAGTAGTTTGGTGAGAATGGCCCTCATGGATCCGTATGTTTGAATACTTGATCCAGTTGGTAGAAATCTATTGGAAGGATTAGGAGGTATTGTTGGAGGAGGTATTTGTGCATCATCCTAGGGCTTTGAGGTTCAAAAGACCATCACCATTTCTACTTTGCCTCTCTCTCTACTTCCAACTTGTGGATCAAGATGTAAGCTGCTCCTGCCACCATTCTTTGCTTTGCCATAATGGATACTAACCTTCTGAATTCATAAGCCCCAAGTTAAATGTTTTCCTTTTTAAGTTGGCTGTGCTGTTTTTAATCATAGCAATAGAAAAATAACAAAGACAGTATGTGTGCCTGGCCATGAGTATGCACACGTGTGTGAACACCCATGAAGGCCAGAAAGAGGGCATCAGATCACCTACAGCTGGAGTTGCAGTCAATTTTGAGATACCTATATGTGTTCTGTGAACTGCAGAAAGCACTCTTAACCACTGAGCCATTTATGAAGCCTAGCCCCACTTTTAGTCTTTGGAGATTTTCGGTACCATTCCCAGAGTGGCTCTATTAGCTTCATTCCTGCCATCAGCATATGAGGAAGGGTTCCCTTTTCTCCACATCTTCACCAACGTTGTTATTGTCCTTTTGCTAATAGGCATTTCAATGGATGAGAAGTGATATTTCATGTGGGTTAGTGTTGGCCATCATCATGACAGAATCCAGAACTACCTAGCAGACAAGGTTCCAGACACACTCACGAGAGATAATGTAGATTAGGATGACTGATGTGGAGATTAACTCAGATGGTATCATCCCATCAACTGGAGCATTAGACGGAATAAAAAGGACAAAACGATCTGAGCATTCATGTTTGTATCCTCTGCTTCCTGAGTGTGGATACAAGGGGTTCAGCCTCCTCATCTGCCCAGTGATATGACTTTCTGTCATGATAAACTGTATTCTCATACTGGGAGAAAAAAATAAACACTTAACTCCCCGAAGTTGCTTCTGGCAGGTTTGTAATAACAAGGAGACAAATAAGCAACACCTCTGATTGTGGTTTTAAGTTGCATTTCTCTTCGGATTAATGCCATGGGAAACACCCAAACAGCTATTTGCCATTGCCTGTTTTGTTTCAAGAAATATCTACTTAGTAAAGTGTGGCAGTGCCAGTGTGTAATTCCTGCACTCAGGAGTCAGGTGCAGGAGTCCTTCAAGTTTGAAACCATTCTGAGATACATAGTGGACTGATTCTCAAGAAAACAGAGCTATATAAAACAAAAACTAAACATAACCAAATAAAACATACGAAACAAAACACGCATAAGCATGCACACACAGACACATATACAGATTCACGTATGGGGAGAGCTATGATTAAATGTTTTTACACATTTATTGTCTTTTGCTTGTTTACTTACTGAATTCTTTCTTACATATATGGTTACTAATCCCTTATCAGCTTCTTTACAGATGTCTCAATGTTTTCTTTCATCCTCAATGTATCCTTTACACTGTATTAGCTTCGCTGGTATGCAGAAGTTGTCTTTGTATGTTTGTTTGTTGCTTTATGAAATTTTATCTGTGTTCTTTTTCCTCGGTTTACAATACTTCTGGAGCATTATCCCCAGAGTAATCATCCAGCCCAAGGAGTTTTTGTAGTCTTTTATCCACTTTGCATTGATTTTTATATATGATGTGAGGTAAATTTCCAGTTTAATTCTGCTACACACAGATATCTAGTCTTGCTAATGTCATTTATTAAAAAGAACCTTCCCTTTTCTGTGTTCCTGGTATCTTTTTCAAATAGCAAGTGGACTTATTTCTTCATTCTACTCCATCATTTAGTATACTGCTTCTGTGTTAACACCATGCTGCTTTAATGACTGTGACTTTGTGATATATTTTGAAATCAAATGGTCTAATACCCCCAATTTTGGATTGGTTTTCTTGTGATTTGTTTTGCTTTGTTTACAATTGTCTTGGTTATTCATATTTGTTTTCTGTTTGTTTGTTTGTTTGGACATTCCATACAAACTTAAAGACCACTTTGCTACTTATGCTAGAAAAGTGACATGGGAATTTGGACAGCTATTACACTGAATGTGATTGCTTTGGATAGTGTTAACATTTTAGCAAAAATAATCCCTCTACTCTATGAGTGGTGCAGGACAATTCTGTATTCTGTCAATCATGTTTTAAATAAATGCTGATTGGCCAGGTAGGAAGTATAGGCGGCTCAACCAGACAGGAAGTAGAGGCAGGGCCAGGAGAACGTCTGGGAAGCAGGAAGCTTCCCTGGCATTCCTGCGCAGATCTCCAAGGAAGCAGCATGTGTCCCTGTCCCAGCTGAGAAAAGGTACTGGCCATGTGGCTGACAATGGGTTAATATAAGTTATGGGAGCTGGTAGGAAGACTGAGCTAATGGGCCAATCAGTTAATACCCTAATGTAGACTCTCTGTGTGATTTTCTTTGGGGCTTGCTGGCTGTGGGGTACTGGGCAGGACAGAAACCCCAACAAGCAGGACCCTCATGTTACATATGAGCTTGCATCTTTTTCCATTGTTTGGATCTTCTTCAGTTTTTTATTAGTATTTTAAAATTATATTTCATATTCATCCTTTGAAAATTATATGTATTTAAACAATATTTTGATCATGTCCATCTACCAGTAACTCCATCCAACAACATTTAGTGTACCTCAGCTTGTCTATTTCAGCTTCACATCCTTATTTTTGTTATTTAAAACTTTCTAAGTCCAATTAGTGATGTTCATGAGAACATGGGTGTGGGGCCAGCCACAACAATGTGGGCAACTTAGCAGTAGCCATATCCCCAAAGAACACGACTCTCATTCTCTTAGTTACTTCCAAACACCAAAAGTTCCTCTATAAGGGTGGGGACTAAGAGACCTTTCCCACACTTTTCTAGAATGTTTACTGGCTTGATCTTGTGCAGGTCTTGTGGAGGCATTCTCAGATGCTATTGTTGATATGCGCAATAGCTATGGAAGGTCCAGAAGTAGGTGTTCCACGGCTGTCAGCATATGCAAGCTTTGCTTTCTTCTGCTTATTCTTTTTCACTGCTCCCTGAATGTGTGGATTTTTATAGTTGATTCATCCATAGTTGAACACTCACAGTTTTGTTCAAGTTTATAGTAACAGGAATAAAGTATCTTCTGTGGATCAGGCCTGACATCCAATCAGAAAGCAGTTGTTTATCCCTGTAATTGTCATGCTACTGTTGCACCATTAGGTCTATCTTGCCAAGAAAGTCAATATTCTAGCATGCAGGATCTATTGCTGGATGATTCCACTGGTTTATTTTCTCTTCTACCAGTCTATTTAGAACTTTCTAGGACAACAATCTAGTAAGCATGGAGGAATGGTCAGTTCAAGTTGATTCTTTATGTCCTACATCCAAAGTGAATGGTTTCTTCAATAATAGGATCTTACCATCTGATTATGCAGACAACTAAGATCAACAGTAATAGACTGTGTTATTTTCAGCACCTTGGGACTTCCAAAACCAATACTTAAGGAGGTACCCTGTGATTGCTGCTGTATTGTCCACTCACAGAGACGTGTGCTCAAAATTCTTTTTAAAGAGTACAATATTTTTAATTATCTTACAAACTAATGCATCTCCATAATATAGCATTAGTCATTTGTATGTTCTTCAACTTCTTGGTTTATCTCTAAGATTACTGATTGCTACTGTATAGAATCATTAATTATAGATCTCCATTGGTTTTGCACCCTACAAGTTTCTGCAATTTTTTATTTTTTATAAGTTCCATCTTTCTTGGAATTCTCTGGTGTAGGAGGTCCTTCTGTATTTGTGTTGATTTCATTGGTTGAATAAAGAAACTGCCTTGGCCTTTTGATACAGAAAAACTTAGGTAGGCATGAAAAAGAGAACTGAATACTGGGAGAAAGAAGGCAGAGAAAGAGCAGCCATGAAGCTGCCAGGTCAGACATGCTGAATCTTTCCCAGTAAGCCACGACCTCGTGGTGACATACAGATTATTAGAAATGGGTTGAAACAAGATGTGAGAGTTAGCCAATAAGAGGCTAGAGCTTATCGGCCAAGTAGTAATTTAATTAATACAATTTCTGTGTGGTTATTTCGGGGGTTAAGCTAACCGGGTGGCCGGGACAAAAAGCAGGCCTGCTCCTCATACAGCAGTTCTTTGTATTTTTTACATGTGAGATCTATCAGCATGTGCAATTTAATTTCTTCCTTTCAATTAATTTCCCTTTAATTTCTCTTTTCTTGTCTACTTGCTTTGATTGGGACTTATGAAAATAGACATTCTTATCTTATCCCTAAACTTAAAGGAACGCAGTTGTGTTGGTCCATGCCTATAATCCAATACTCAAAAGATTGATGTAGGAAGATAACCATGAGTTGGAGGGTTAGCCTGGGTTACATAGTGTTTCAAAATGTAAGTAAACTAAGGAACTCAATAGAAGACTCAGCATTTAGAAGTGCATGATGTTTTTCAGAAGACCTGAGTTCAGTCCTTAACAGTCAAGTCAGGTAACTTACAACAGCTGTAATTCTAGCTGCTGGATATTTTACACCCTCGTCTGTCTTCTGCAGACACTTACACAGATATAGCACAGTCTGTCTGTCTTACACACACACACACACACAGAGAGAGAGAGAGAGAGAGAGAGAGAGAGAGAGAGAGAGAGAGAGAGAGAAATAAAAATTAAACAATAAACCTTAAAGACAAAGCAAAAGGAACACAAATGGATGTTCATCTCTAAGCTTGTCACCTTTGATTTATACTATGTTAAGGAATATTCCTTCCTTAAGTTTATTGAGGTTTTCCTCAGGAAAAGGTGTTGAATATTAACAATTATCTTCATCTTTGAGGCTATGCTATAAATTTATCTTTCCCTTGGATGACATAGAACATTTGTTCTTGCAGGTGTTGAGCCATCCTTGTATATCCAGAGTAAATCATACTTAATAATGTATATTTTTTATTTGGGTATTGAAATTTTTATCTGATACTGTGTCAAAGATTTGATCTATATTTATCAAAGTTATTGACTATTACTTTTTTCCCTTAGATAGGATTTCTCTGTATAGTCCCAAATCTTGGAATGTGCTCTGTAGACTAGGCTGCCCTGTGTAGTCATGAGTCCTAAAATTTGACTGTCGACCAGGCTACCCTGTCTACAAACACCCCCAAAAGCAAATTAAGGGATGAAGGCCTAGTTGTGGATCACAGTTTGAAGGTTTGTCACAATGGAAAAGGCAGCACACAGCAGGCGGGCGAGGCAGAGGCAGCCGGTCACACTGTGTCTGTAGACAGGAATCACAGAGGAATGGTGTGGCAACCAGCTCACTTTCTCCTAGTCCCTGAAAGGCCCCAGCCATAAAATCGTGCTGCTCACATTCATGGAGTGCCTTCCCTGTGTGTGT
>JAQHUG010000008.1:15933054-16000860 GCA_028555095.1 Dicrostonyx torquatus | reverse complement strand
GCAGCGTTTTAGGCTGGGTGAATGAGTCAACAGGTTGAAGTCAGTAAACTAAACTTCAATCACGTAGAGAAGGGACTTCGGCTCTGGAGTTCTTCAGAAGCATTTTCCTGGTCTCAGACTTCACTTTTATACTTAGCTATTTTTGTTGCTGCTTTTGTTTACAAGGGAAATGAGGATGTTACCTTCTTCGAGGATGTAGAAGTGAGAGTGGCAGTAGTAACGGAAGCAAAATACATTTTAGAAAAGCTGGTATTTTTAGAGAACAAGCCTGTTCACACTGTCACAAAGAACGAATATGAATTTCATAAATTTAGATTACTCCATATTTCATGTCTTGCTTCTTCACCAAAATTTTCTGGAAGCCCTTCCCTAATACTGAGCTCTTTGTCTCAGAAGGAACACCAGTCACAAGAAACCCAGGAACTGAGTAGGGAGAGAGCTGCTTCTCCTGGAAAACAGGAGATGGGCCTACAGCTTTTAGCTTATAAAGACGTAGTATTCTATATAAGCCAGTGAGGGCTACATAAATCCAAACTCAGCTGCGTGCCAATGTCAGATGTTTATGGTTGTACCTGGAACACGGAAGCAAAGGTGTCCTTTATAGTTCTGAATAATAATTGTTCTCCCACGTGGGCCCTGAGCAGAACACTACACTTGTAAGCCCCACTCCTGGAGGTATAATGTGTCCATGTTAGCCCTGCTTTTAAAGGATTTTTCACCACAAATCGCATGGGTTATGATAATCACACTGCTACAACATACAAACACTATAAAACCTGACACTGGAATGACTTTGATATTTCATGTACACAGAGGAGACCAGCAGAAGCTCCAGATGAGAGCTAATAAATTCTCAGGATATTTTGCCACCAAATACTCTCAATCAACACATACAAATTATGAAATCCCTCAGCCTATAAACAGCAAGTGTCATATTTCCAAGACTCAGGTTAGCAAGATATTCACTATCAGGCATGCTTGCCCCAAGTGTAGAACTTCCATGCTGAAAACAAATAAGGGTATTCCACTTATAAAGCAATATGTGGATTTCCCTAAGTGAAAAAATATGGTCTGTATGAAAAACATGTTTAAAAACAAAACTTCAAATGAGTTTCGTAAACACTATGGTCAATGGTAGAAAATAACTTACCTTAAAGAAAATGACACATTTATATCTTTCTTAGAGATTCTTAATAGACAGGCAGTTTATAACCAGTAATTAATAAGTGGGTGTTCAATGGATGAGATCATCTCAACCTGCCAGGGCAGCAAACACCATGTAATTTCAGAAGATAAAAATAATAAGAAACATGTACCTTTTAGGAATTCCTTGCGAAACATACCTGAGTCCAAATATGGAGTTCTGAGGCATGGTCATGGGACACATTTCCACACCATGGAAGTGTGTTCTCCAAGTCCTTTGTCTGAAGCCTGTGGTCTGGGAATTCCCCACAACTTCCCTGTCTCTCCTTGTTCCCACCTGCCTTGGCACACTGTGTCGGTCACAGCTTTCCATCACCTGAGAAGCAAATCATGTGACCACTCTAAAATCACTTCAGCATGAATTATTGATACCACTTAGCGCTATCGATCTGAAATTGTTATAAATCCGCATCTAGCCGATCGATGTATTTCTATATTGCTAGCAATTAAAACTGTACTTTGATGTGAGCACCTGTGCATTTTCAACAGGGAAAGTGCGTTTTGCTTCCATCAGCAACTGCAGGGCACAGATCAACCTTGTCTTCACTTTTGCTCCACTTGTGCAGACTCAGTTTTTATCTCCTGGGTTTTGCCAACATTTTCCTGTATCTAGAATTGTGCCTGATCTTCAAATTGCATGAGTTATTTTTTGGGGCATCTAGGAGTTTGTTCTAACAGAGAAAGGAAGGTTACAGCTTGACTGAGCTTTCATTAAAAAAGAAAGTTCATTCTTATTTCCAAAACCACAAATCCATTTTGTATACTAGTTGAATCGATGCTCTTTATAAGCTAATGTTTTGTGTATATGTGGTCGGATGTCAAGCAGGTGTGAATCAGCAGACACTTGGCTATGCTGGGCCTTGCTTTCTTTCCTGGACCACGGAGTCAGTTACTTTCCTCACTGTTGAGATCAATCACTCAGCAGGAAGTAATGTAAATGGTTTGTTTTGGATCATTCTTTGAGGGGACACAGTCCTGACAGGGAAGGCTGGCAGCAGGTGACCCCAGAAAGCTTGCTTGCATCTTGGTGGATCAGGAAGCAGAAAGATGTGAATACCAAGCCTCTCCTGTTGTCTATTGTATTTCATCCAAACCTCAACTCATGGGAAACTGCCCTCCAAGACCAGTGTGAAGTTATTTCTTAATTAATCCTCCCTCAGTTACCCTTACAATCACACATGGAGATGTGTCCTGATCTTCTAGGTAAATCTAGATCCAATCAGCTTAACAACATGGGTTAACCATCACAAGATCTTACTCATCTAAAAATTTTGAGGTGTATCAATAGCTAAAATGGTCCAAATCACACGAGCACAATGCCAACTCATTTGGTATTAATTGCTAAGACCATCCTGGTATGTGGTGTAGGGTGACTTGGCACCATGTGTTTTATGTTATCTACCCACTAACAGAAGCACTTGCTACCCTATTGTCAACAAGGTGACCCCTGCAAATAATAGTTGATCCAGGTGCTAACACCTGAGATAAGACCAGAAAACTTCCTCTCCAGCCCCAAATTTGTCTCATCCAAATGTGTGGTTCAGGGAGATTAGATGTCAGAGTGAACAGGTTAACAAGATCGAAATCCAAGAAGGTTCTGTGTCTGTGGGTCCTTCCTCTCTGTGATGCTCCACACGCCGTGTAAATGTCAGTGAGTCTGTGACAATGGGAGCCAAAGATGGAAAATCATGTCTCATGTCTGCATTAAGTTAGACCAACAACCCAATGATTATTAGGATTGTGAATGATGCTGTCTTCCTTCAGGGTGACAGAACTGGCACAATTGTCATGGTAAGTCGGTTTCTTGACTTTTCAGTTTATAAATATTTATTATTCTGCACTACCTCACTTCTCTGGAAATAAAAAAGCACACTGAAAGGAATAATAGTAAAAGAATGAGAGAAGAAGGCACTTTTTTCTTTGTCTGTCTGTTTTGAGTTTTTTGATGTAGCCCTGATCCTAGAAGTCTCTATGTAAATCAGGTAGGCCTCAAACTCACAGAAATCCATCTGCTTCTGTCTCCCCAGTTCCGGAATTAAAGGTACATGCCACGAGAAGTTATATTCGTGATATAAAACCAAGCTTCAAAATCATATGCAAAAAGAAAAACTAACACAGCTTTAAGAAAATTATTTACACTGTACAAAAATACAATTCAGGGGAATTACTAGTATTTATTTTAATATCACAGAATTGGAAATGCTTTGTAAATAATTTGCACTGAGAATAAATGTAATATATAACTAGAACTTATTTCTCTCTCACTCACTCTCTCTTTCTCTCTCCGTGTGTGTGTGTGTGTGTGTGTGTGTGTGTGTGTGCTCACCTGCTGGTGGACTCCCCCTTTTTAAGTATATGTGGAGGCCAGAAGTTGACTTCAGGCGTCTTTCTCTGTCATTCTTAACCTTGCCTTTGAGAAAGGGTGTCTCAATAAACTTGGAGTTTAGCATTTATACTAAACAGCCTGACCAATAAGCTATTGGATCTACCTATTTCTTCTCCACCCCAGAGTTGGGTGGGCATGTATTGCCAATTCCTGGATTTACTCAGTTCTGGGGATTCAAACCCAGCTCCTCGTGACTCTGCAGTAAGCCCTTTACCACTGAGCCATCGCCCAGCCCCCATCCTGCACATTTAAAGCAACATTTGCTTAAGAAGAAAGCAGGCTTAGTTTTCAGTGACACAGAAAATTCCTATCACTGACTTTGTTCCAAAATTATATTAATGAAGTTCCTGTCATGGGAATAAATTAAAATGGGGCATACGGCATATGGAACGAGGTGGTATTTCTGCACTATGCAAATTACAAGAAAACAATCTTAGTTATACCCCATCAGTGACCTGGCAGACATGGGAGAGCTCTTGGAGCTCCTGGAACCTTATAGCCTCACAGCAAATGGATTCATTCACGCAATCTCAGTTATACCCTAACAGTGACCTGGCTGAGATGGGGAACTCCTGGAGCTAGTGGAACCTGTAGCCTTGCAGTGAATGGGTTCATTCACACAATCTCAGTTACATCCCATCAGTGACCTCCTGGCAGACACAGGTAAGCTCTTGGAGTTCGAGGACCCTGTAGCCTTGCAGAAAATGGGTACAGTCACACAATCTCAGTTCTATCCTATCAGTGACCTCCTGGATGACAACGGGATGCTATTGGAACTTGTGGAACCTGTAGCCTTGCAGCGGATGGGGTCATTCAGTAGGGAGCATGTGGTTGTGAAGAGCCACCACTTAGAATCCCTCCGAGTGAGTTTATCAAAGAACGGCTCATACTTAGGTTAGAATGAGCAATTCCTTGCAGCTATGCATATTTCACATTGTATTTAAGTCTTGAAGTTTTCTGTCAGAAGCATAAGTTTAATGACAGTGAGAGACAGGAAGAGAGAGAGACTCAAGAACTAAACCATCACACCGAAACATCAAAATTTCTCAGCTTTAGGATCTTCTGCCTAATCCCATTGTTCACAGATGTGTGAGTTTTTACTAATGAAAAGGGGAAAACACACCACCAGGCGTCTAATCATGTTCTTTAATGTAAGAAGCAAGGCACAAATAGGTGGAGGAACACATTACACTTAAAGAAATCATATTTAACTACTAGTCCATGCAGGAAATATTAAAATAGGTAAGTTGGCATTGGTTTTATCTATATTTAGTGAGTTTATATAATTTAGAAAAGTAAAATGTTTTTTTGAGACATATATAGGATTTGGATGTTGTTGTAATATTTAGAGTGGACATTTCCACAGAACAATTCAAACATCGATATCCATCCACCTGTATCAAACCAAAGCTCATGCCACCAAACCAAAAGTTGTCCTTGCAAATTTACCTATGGAGGAGAATCTCTCCAAACTTGTTGTGTGGGATGCACTGAAGAGAAGCCTAGGGGGAAAAAAAGCCAAGGCAATTCTGATTGTGTTTAGGACTTGAGTATAGACCAGAATTAAATTCACCTAAAACCTGTAAGCTAAAAAAATGGTGATGAAAGTGGAGAAAAGGAAAACCACACAAGAAAGGAAGACTTTTGTCAGCATTACTGTGTTCAACGAATTTCAAGGTGAATGTCTCCTGGTTCTGAGAAATGCATGCTGTAGCTACAAGCTGCAATATTCTTTCGTCCTTTTCTCTGCCCTGATGCCCACATTTTAAGATACAACACTAAGTATTTATGATCCAACAGTCCAACCAAGAGACCATCGGAGTGTGGAGGAAACGAAGAGGAAAGCCCAAAGAGAGCCAGAGGAGGGAGGCCAGGAAGAGAACATTCTGGGGATAAATCTAACAGGAACCCGCTTAGCGAGGCACAGAGCCAACTGCCATATGCCCTGACAAAGATCCCTGCGCTGTGCAGCCCAGGGAGCGGTTCTGTCATTAGCCCCTCACCCGGCACTGGTGCAAACTCATTTAGCCCCATGCTGGACTTTCATTAGGCCAGTCTCGCATCAGATGCTCCCAAGTCTGGGCTCCCGAGCCTTGTGGCCCTTCGCTGGGGAGGAGGCCAGACTCTAAGCGCAGCGGGGGCCCAGATGGGAGCCAAAGGGGCCTCATGCCATCCCATCCTTTCTGCTGGCTTTCTGTGGCCTGAAACCTTCGGGGTAAGGAAGAAACGAAAATCCCGAGAGCTTCAAACGCATTTTAAACCTGACTACTGCCGGAAATAAAATGGATTTGTTTGGAGCTGAAAACAGAAAAAGAATTCAGATGCGGGATCAGCAAAGAGCTGTCCTAATGGTTGTGGCTTCTTTTTTACCTCAAGAACGTAAGGAAGAGTCACTGAAGCAATGGTTGTCAATATATTCAAATAACAGAGATACAAAATCGTGGGACATTTTTTTTTCTTCTCTCTTTTAAGAAAGATGTATGAAAATATACGGAGAATTGGAACATTAATACCTGAAGAAGAGGTGTGGGCAGAAAAAAGCTGGTTTCTCAGAAAGAAAACCCGAAGTGACATTTTACAGACTGCTTTTGACAAAAGGAAAGTTTCACAAATCGCTTGGGTACCTTTATTTCAAATATGTGATAATCCTATCAGGAAATCCAGATGAATTGCGAGGATGTAGCTGACACTTAGTTTCTTTGTGATGTTTTTCCGTTGAAGAAGGAAAATCATGTTCAATGTCGGAATCACTGATTATTCTAGAATTCACCATACTTCGGTCTTTGAAAAGTCTTCAGAAATAATAGCATAACTCTAAATGGACCTTTCTGTTAACATTTTAAAGGTCTACAAATTGCAAAACAGACAGCATATAATTCAGAAGCAACAAACCATTTTCATTTCTTTCATTTACATTTTCGTTGATTTTATTTTATCTGTAGTCACAAAGCCATAGTTTCACATACAATTGTTCACACCAAGATAGCCAAACATGGCAAATAATAGTCGTGCAAGGGGCTTCTTTCTGTTTGCTTTCTACCTAGTAACTTTAAAGTGTGTCTTTTAAATTAATTTAATCAAAAGCAGTAGACTGAAAGGCAAAGACTGTATCAAAAAGATAGCTCAGAGAATTTTCCTATTCCAAAGCATTTTTCAAATGAAGAAAAAAAAAATATCTCCTTCTAACCCGTCTGCTTAAAAGAGATCAGTCCAGCATTATTTGATTACACAGCAGTCAGAAGTAGCAGAAGCAGTGCTCTGCAGAGTTTCGGGATAAGATGTCGGGGTAAAGGAATTGTCAGGCGCTAGTCAGCCAGCAGATATGACACGGGGCTTCCTGGGGCGGTTACACTCTCCCCTCCCTCCTGACTTCTCTTGGCTGAAGCTCCCAGATATCTCTAGGTCAATGGACCATAGGGATCTTTCCTAGCACAGCGAATCCCTTTAGAGCGTATTTCTCTCCAGGCGTCGCTATTCCTGTTTGCCAATGACACGTGCCTTATTGTCCACTTAATCATCCCGGTTTATGTCAATTTATAGCTGTGTTAGGGAACATTGCTGGAGATAACCCCGTTTACTGATTTTTATTTCTAAGACACAGAAACACTGCCGCTTCCATGCGGCCATTTATCTAAATTGTTAAATATCCGAGAAGAAAACCCACTAAGCATTAAAATCTTTCAGGACATCTTTTTAGGGGGAAATGACACAATAAATATAGCGCGACTCCAAAACCCAATCAAGATAAGAATCAGAAGCTAAAAATTACTGAAACTTCACAGATTTTCCCCTAAAATAAAGCTTACAAATCATTGATATTTTAAAATCCATTTACACTGGCGTTCAGCTTAAGAGGCCGAGCTGATACAGGTGTGATTGTCCATTCACGCATGGCCTGCGCAGGTGTAAAGACAGTTACCAAACACGAGGGGCTTTATTTGTTTGTTGTGTTTTTTTTGTTCTTGTTGTTTTAACCCACATTTGCCATCTCTTGCCTGGGATGGAGCCTAGCTGGGGTTTAGGCAAACTGGGCCGAGCCTCTTTGATGCACTACAGGTATTAGCAATCCGAGCCCCATGAAGCCAAAGCAGGTGGGCTGTGTTGAAGCGCCACCTACCGAAACCTCAGGTTCCCCAGGCCAGCATTCTCAGAGCTTGGCATTTTACTACACTAACTGGTTCAGGTGGGGAAAAAAAAAAAAATCCAGAACAGATGAAATCCTATTTTTGGCAAGCAGAACTCTAAGAAGTGTGTCAGCTTCCAACTTGACTGATTACAGCAGCTTCTCCGTTTCTTTGTGCGGACGCTTTTGCGATCTCTCTTTGCTGAAGGGAAACACAAACCAGAGGACAGCGGCTCGCATGTTGGTAAACTGGGTCATTTGTGAGCACACGAGCAGAAGGGAGAGGAAAGAGGAGAGGACGGTTTTCAAAGTAGTTTATATATTTGCGAGATTTTATTCTGAATGAAATTGATCTGACCCTCGCCTCGTCCTCCAGTCTTACCCATTCACACACTCAAAGCTCTTAATAGGTTGCATCATTCCTAAGGAAGGCGATTAACTTAATACTCAGGCCCACTTCGGTGCACCCGTTCCCTTAGCGCCTTCAAGCTGCTATTGATCCTCGTCTTTAAAGGCACTAAAAGAACACAGTGTGCAGGTGAGCAGGACATGACATTCCATCTCACTTTAAAGTGGGAATGGGAGCATTGTCCACCCATGCTGCAAACGGAAGAGCAGGTTTGTGATTGGCTGTACTATCTTCCACAACTCATTGTGACACTGATTTAGATACTCTTAGAAGATGTTAAAGCAGAATTTCTTGTTTCATATCGAGGAAATAAGTTCCTTTTCTCTCTAAACAATTCTTTAAACTAGCCCCCCTCCCACAAGGAGGCTTGCTGGCGGTGGGGAAGAGCAGTTAGCATGATGTAAAGGCATCTGAGTTTCTGTTTGCATAATTTAGGAGCATGGCTATTTTGATTTTCTTCCTACTCATTTTTTTAAAGTTATGGAAGTAGCAGATTCATTCCTCATTGAAGCATAGGCTATCTATTTCAATAATATACCACAGGCTAATCTGGCAGTGCCAATGTAATTTTCTGAACCAAGATAATTTATTTAATATGTTTTTTAAATAAGCAAAATTTTGAGGTCTCCTTAGTAAATATATATTTGCATGATGTATGCAGGAACTGCACAGAAGTCTATGTAAGCAGGGAGGTCATTTATCCACTTAACTGCTAAGGTAACACATTTCCACGGGCTCCCTTAGAGACTGTGATGTTTTATTATGCTGACTTTTAGACTCATGAACTCCTAAAGGTAATACCTCTTGCATTGCCATCCCTTTCTCAAAATGGCCATGACCCCTTCATTACCAGGGATGTTTAATTACCAAAGTCAAAGGTAAATCATTTAAAGGGATTTGTTTCAAGCAGCTAAAGAGTAAGGCAGATGGTAGGAAAGCATTGGAATCCCATTCCTCATCTACAATTTACACGGCGCACTGCGCTTTCGGGGAAACAACAACTTATAATTTTTGAAGATTAAAAATATCCCTCCCATCATAACATTTTAGACTTTGCTCTCATTACTTTTGAGCCATTATTATTAATCAAAGTTGAAAGTTGCACCCTGAGGAATCAATAGCCTTAGCATGGACGGGATCTTTTTTTTTTTTAATGGCCTCCATTAACTCATTTTTATTTTTGACTTATAAGGAACAGAGAATGAATCCCACCTAGGAAGAAACTTTCTCTTATTTCAGTCCACCCTTGTAAAACCTACAGCAATCCAAATGTATGCTTGCTTCAGATCTCAGCAACTAACACCACGGGAAGGAAAGAAAAGGCGCAGAAGCACAAGGGGTAATCCTGAGCACACTGGTGATGGGTGGGGTTCATCTCCAGCAGTCTTGTCAACACCCTATCAACAAGTCATCTGTGACTCATCCCCTAAACAGCTTCCTTTCCAGCAGGAGGGCTGACCTTGCATGCTCCAGGGTCACCACTCCAGCGTGACTTACCCGAAGGAGTGTGTGTTCACATGTGAAAACGGAAAGTACCAGCCCAAACGTTATCAAGGATCCAAGGTAACTGCTGCACACAGGCTGCACAACACGCACAAGAAACGCTGAGGTAGCACAAGCACCAGGCCAGCAGCCACGAAGCGTGGAAGCAAGGATGCACGATTAGGGTGATTCATAAATCATTCATCAATTGTTTGGAATAGTCACACCGGCTTTGCCAATCTGAAAATTGGCTTTTTGCTCATTGCTAAAGGACGAATATGTAATGTGAACTGCCATGGAAAGGTTTTGACTTAGTGGATTCTGAATTTCAGTTCAAAAATCTCTGGAAGAAGCCTCATGAAAGTTCTCAGAGTGAATGAAAGGGAGCACTTTTGTGCTGTTTGTTGGTGGATGTCTTCCTTCCTAAAATACTGTCGCTGCCTTTTTTTTTTTTGTAAAAACATTAACAAAAACTAAGATTCCCATGTGTCCCGAACTGACTTTAGGAGGCCTATACAAAATTCAGTGAGACACGGTGTAAAGCCATCAAGGGAGATGAAACCCAAGGACAAGGGTGTAAAGTCACCAAGGGAGATGAAGCCCAAAGGTTAAACATTTTAAAAAGAACCGAGAACAGTGGAGGTGACTTGTCAACCAGTCAAGCCAAAATGTTAAGATCCTGGTTGAATGACGGACTTTTTCTCAAGGGAATAAGGTGCAGAGTGACAGAATTCCTCCACAACCTTCCTCGCCTCTAAGTTTGGAATGAGTAGTAACACATACATGTGTGCATAGAACACACACGATGGGGACGGGGAGAGTTCATAGTAAAATGAAACAGATTAAATGTAATTCTGCACCTATGCATGCATTTCAAACAGCATAAATAAGGGCTTCTAGGCATTGCTATAAAAACTTACTTTCAGGGGCCAAAGAGATGACTGGGTAGGAAAGAGGCTTGCCATGAAAGTTTGAGGGCCTGAGTTCAGATCCCCAAGACAATGGCAGAGGCAAGAACTGTTCCTAAATGCTGTTCTCTGCCCTCCACATGGTGGTTGTGGCACCCAAATGCCCATTCTCTCTCTCTCTCTCTCCTTCTCTCTTCCTCCCTCCCTCCCCCTCTCTCTCTTACAAATACAAGGACATCAAATAATTTTTTCATCAAAAATAGCTCTCTACTGATAACCTATCAATATTAACTAATAGTTGACAACTCTAATGAAGACAGCCCTCTCTCCACAGAGCTCCTGTATGTGTCAGAGTGGTTAGTGTGCATCTGTGTATCGTTTCATATATTTCTAACAACTCTACAAATACTAAGCCATTCATGGGTGAGGAAAACAAGGCCCAGGAAATTAAGTATAATTAACAATAAATGGCATAGTTCATTCATTATGTGCTGGCATTTCTGGCTAAAAATTCCTCATTTCACAGAAAACCATATTGCCTGTCTTAAAACACGGGGCACAAGCTAAAACATTCTACCCTTTATTGGTTGAGGATTTTTATATAAAATTCTTTGATTCTATTGCTTCTTTTCAAACATGATTTTTTAAAGAATATAATCATAAATAGCTCTTCTCAAAGCAATTAAATTGTTTTTTCAATTCATGGTTTTTTTTCTATGCTTTTGGCTTAAAAATATCAGTACTTGCCCTAAGTTCCTGGGATTTGTTTTCTTTATGGAATAATAAAATACAGCTGACAAGAACAGGAAACTTTTATATTTACCAATTAATTCCTATAATTACTAATATGCCAAGACTATTATGTAAAATATAATTCATATAAGCATATACTAAAAGTCAATAATTAGCTGAAACAAAAACCAACTTGACATACATGTGTAGTTAATCATACCATTTTCTAATCTTCAAATATGCAGCTTCTAAATATTTGCCCAAAATTCCCTACTTTTGCCTTAACTATGGATGTTCAGCTGATTATACACCACCCTCGTCTAATTAACAGAGTTACTGGTGGATAAAAGTTTCTATTTAGAGGCTTCTATTAGTTCTTCCTTCTTCATATACCAAATTCTGAGTTTGAAACCCCTGCTTGAGTTCATAAATACAAATTTCAAGCATTGAGGTATTTCTTCTAAATTAGGTTAAGTTTTTATAATGGATAATAAAGTATATAAGCGATGCCAAAGTTGTTTATAAGAAAGGGAAGACTGCCAACTTAGCAGACCGTCACTTGAGTTATTGCAGTAATCCTACAAAAACCTTAACATTATCATTAGTAATTGGCTAGGTTTGTAAATTAATTTACTAAATTAAGGGGATCAAAGATGATATTAGTGATTATGTTCTTGAATTAAGAAAATTTGTACTTATAATTACCAAGCAGACGTGCAGTACAAAACTTTGGTGCCCACCCAAGTTATCTGATACATAAATATTTTACTTATACAGGGATAGGGCTGGAGCCAAGCTTACAGAACATCAAGTGTATCCTACCCTCTGATACTTGAGCTGGTGCAGCTCAAGGCCACCCAGAGAACCCAGGGTTCCTCTCTGATCAACTACCTTGCTGTGTTTAACTATTTAAATGTGAATAAACAATCATCTTCTATGCAGAGATATATTTGATAGTCATTTATCTACACCAAATCTTTGACTGAATCTGCAGCTATGTCATTTCTAAGCATACACAGATTTAGAGTCCATGCTTAGGAGATGTAAGAATGGTCCACAAGTCAAGTGAAGCTGTGTGCTACAGGCCATGCCCATCTTTCTTCTAACCTAAAGAAGTTGGCTATCTGGTTTACCTGTAGTGGAAAGATGAAACTTCCATGTCCAATGGCCCTGTTGTAAATTTTTCTTTCTTTTGTCTTTCTCTTTTCTTTTTCTTCCTTCCTTCCTTCCTTCCTTCCTTCCTTCCTCCCTCCCTCCCTTCCTCCATCCCTCCCTCCCTTCGTCCTTTCTTTCTTTCTTTCTTTCTTTCTTTCTTTCTTTCTTTCTTTCTTTTTCAGGCACAGTGCTTATGAGAACATTACATTTGCAGGAGATGCAACAATGCATCTGATCCAGGAATGTGTGGACTCAGGCTCTGCACCATATCTAGGTCTGACTGGAAGTTTTTCTTTCCCCTCTTCCCGTCCCATTCCATTCCCATCAATATAAATGCAGCTGTGCCTAGAACCACATGCTCAGACTCCCTTCGGTGCTCCATAATCTGGATTGTCCTTGCACAGCTTGTTCCCTGAACTTCCACGTTGAGATTAGAGTGGGTTAGAAAACATCTGCGGAGATTTAGGTCAATCAAAAATAGATGTCTTAAACAGGATGGAAGTGTGGATCTCCTTTGCCTAAAGCATGGGTATATAGCATCAGAGAATTCATTGAAAAACAATGAGCCAAGGTTCCCCAGAAATGTATCCTTAGCTCCATTTAAGAGAAAAACTTGAATGGACTGTATTACAGATGTTGACTTCCTCAGAGTCAGTGTCTACATTAGCCTAAGAGAGTCTTCAGTCACTCAATGGTATATAAGACCTCTGTGTGAGTCTTTCCTGGTGTCCCCCGAAACTGGAAGATTTCTTTTTTGTGTTGTTGCTTCTGACATAGGCAGTTACCATTTATCAGGACTAAGTGCTTCGTCCAGGGTTAATTAGTTGCAACCTGTCCTCAACAGCTCCTCTGCTGATGGATAGCTCTTTGTGATCAGAGGCCATGGGCTGACTATCTTTCTCTGGGGTTGGAGCTTCTGCCCACGTGAGTGCTTAACCTCATTCTCTCCAGTCTCGGTGGGAAATGCAGATTCTCTTTGGGGAAACCCAGCCCCTTTGCTGTAGGTTATTTCCTTGCCTAACCCCCAGATCCATGACAAATTCACCACATTGACTCTAATTCTCACATTCCAAATTCCTCATTGTAATTATTCCAGCATTTAACAGTGCTTTACTATAACACTTAGCATATACCAGACGCCACTCTAATCTAGAATTACCAATACTATCAGGAGTGGTTACTAGATTTTTAAATTACTGACTTAATTATCTTGTTGGGCTATCTCATATACAACCTGAAGGGTATTTAATAAATTAGCACAAAAAGAAAATTAGGTTACATGTTTTCTTTTATTATAATGCCTCTACCCTTCCAACAAGTAAGAAAAATGAGCACTCTAAACTGTAGGTAAGAAGAGAAGAAAATACATTACAAAATAGGTTTAATGGGGGAAGGTTTTTCCTACTTATTACTTACTAGACACCTTTCAAAAATATGTTTTTTAAATACTAAAGTGCTAAAATAATACTCAAAGGATTATTAATAGCAGGAAGTGCCTCACTGCTGCATTGCCACCCAGAAGACAGAGCAGAAGTAAATGCTTATTTCCTTCCACCATGAGGACTACTTCATGCGATCAGGCTTGACAGCACACACCTTTAGCTGGCGAGCAAGTTATTTAGCAGCCCTGACTAATTATTTTAATAGATATTTGAACTCATCTGAAAAACAGAGTGGTGATATTCTTATTGTTTGGTGTACAGGTAAGGTTTAAGTGCTTTAGTCCATGAAGACACAGCATACCCTTAACAAAGAGGACACATTCTTATGTTTGCCCAAAGCATAATCTTAGTGAGCATCCACACTTTAAGATCATTATACTAAAATGGGGGCTAAGAAGTAGTAGTGATTCCCTTTTATAGCTGAGGAAGCTAAGGCATTAGAACTTAAATGATGTTCACACTTTTCAAATAAATGACAGAGTGGAAATTCTAGCCCTGGCATTCACTCCTGTCTTGAGAGTTTAGGTCTCCATGCCACCATATGACCCAGTACTGACTATCTAAGCATTTTCTTTTCCTTGGCTGTAACAGTGCAGCGGGAGGGACATATGTCCATCAGTTGCAGATTAATTGGTGGTCCACCATTTTGAGGAAATACTGAGCTGTACAGGCTGCTTGTTTTCCTGTAAAACAGCCAGTTTCAATAGTTAGAGCACAGAGTTTAAAGATCTGAAAAGGTTTGAGACGTGGCTCATGGTAGGGCACTTGACTGGCAATGAACAGGACTTTGGGGCGGACACCTGGCATGGGCAAAAGGTGATCTCAATGTAAATAGTAGTGACTTGAGGTCGGGAAGTTTGGCGGGGTGCTAGATAACAAGATAAAACATAACTAGCCTGGAGGGATAGATGGGTTCCAGTGGGAGGCAGCACACTAGAGAAACTCCACTTTACACAAGTCTATGCCATGCTTTGTGAAGTTCTAGAAGAGGGAACTTGAGTCCCAGGCATAAAGTGATGTTTAGACGAGAGCAATTGTCCCAGATATGGTAGTGAAGGTTGCATATTTGTATTAAAATATCACATTGCACCCCATTGACCTGTATGATTAGTAAAAGTTCCTCAAAAACTTTAAGATCACTTTTTAAATTTCAAAATTTGCTGAGTGCTTCTATTTGACATAGCTTCAAGGCAAATCAGTCAACATGTCTAATCATGTTTCTCAACTGTTTCCTAGTCTTCCTTCTCCAAAATGCTGAGTACCCTCAGGCACGCAGGCATGAAGATCAGAAACCTGCCTTTGTGAGGCCATCATTTCTCCTTCACCATCCAAGGCTGCAGTTTGTCCTCCAGTATTGCGCATCTGACTCTCTGATGGATCTGACCTCCTTCGTGAACCTCCATTCTTCTCCCTGCCCCTACTGTTGCAACTTTACACAGCAGCATCCCTACTGCCCCAAGCTTTCTGCCAGGCAGCTGCATGGTCCCCCAGCGGCCTGTGAGTTTCTGAGCTTTCTTATGCAGACCCAGTCCACCCTGCACGAAGGAAAGTGTCATCATCACACAGAGAGCCAGACACATTTATTCCCCAGCGTTCTCAGTTTCATATCCTGAATATTTCATATTCTTCATAGACTGCATATTTTTAAATGACTGATGCAAAATCTTTTGAAAAGAATATAGTATTAGTATGCCCATAGTTTAATTCAAGTAACTTAAAAAGAATGAGTTGGGGGGAGACTTCATGATTTATGATTTTATGAATCTTTTTTAGTTTTACTAAAGGGCTTTCTCTGAAACAGACAAATAGCTCATCAGTTGAGAGTGTGCAATGCGGTCGCAGAGGGCCTGAGTTTGGTTCTGAACACCCACATCAGGCAGCAAACAATGACTTGTAACTCCAGCTCCAGGGATTCATAACAGCCTCTGGCCTCTGACAGTACCTGAGCACACACACACACACACACACACACACACACACGCACACATATGCACACAATACACACATGCTCACACATGCACATGTTCCCACACACACAGTCCTAATTGAAAATGAATCTATCTACTCTATTCTGAAGGAATCTTCATACTCATCTAAAAAGCAACAGCATGAACGATATCCCTTAAAAGTGTCTTCCTAACACCTAACAAGATCATACACATTCATGCTTCAATAATTCAACATTTCTTAAAGATTTTTCCTACTGCAACCCCAATCTCAATAAGAGTTGAAAACTAAGCCTCCAACACTCTCCATTCAGAACTGTATTAGGTACCTGCTAAATGCTAAGATATCTGAAGGTGCAGTCTCTGAATCATTGACTTTAACCCAACCTATGATTTTAAGAATATTTATACTTTATGAGGCTACAATGAGATTGGCATTGAGGAGGATGGCTCTTTTGTGGGGGAGGTTCTTGGTATTGAAGCGTGGGTTGACTCATACTAGACAATTGCTGTGTGACTGTGTTCTACCTTCACCCCACACCATTGTTTTACTTTTTAACTTGAAACCTTTAAAACAGGCTCTAAGTCACTCAGCAAAGCCTTGAGCCATGGTGATTCTCCTGCATCAGTCTCTCAACTAGCTGGGATTACAGGCCTGGTTACAGAAGGAATATTATGTGCTTCTTTGTAAGACCAAGTTTCCCATCTCAATGTAAAACATACTAGCATTAAGTCATACAATTTTTTTTTCTTGCAAAAATTTCCTGTGAGCCTACTATGAGCAAAGGCATTCAACTAAGTTTTGAAGAATAGCTTAAAGGCTTCATTTCTTTTGATTTTTAAGAACAATATTTTATACAAAAATAGCTATTAGACTAGAAAGAATGGGATGCAGTATATGGCAAATAAGCACACAAATTCTTGCAGTCATTGTGCGGAAAGCAGGGGGTACTGATCAAAGAAATTTTACTGGAGCAGATGGCCCCAGAATGGGGCTTTGGAAACAGGATGATGGCCTTGCAGTGACCTGTACTTTCTTTGTTTTGTGTTTCTTCTAATTGTTGAATTTTTGTTTTGCTTTGTTTTTAGTTTTGTTTTTAGAGACAGCATCTCACTATGTACCCTAAACTGACAGCTTACTACCTAGTCCAAGCTGGCCTTGAACTCACAGCCATCCTCCCACTCAATCTTTTGAGTGTTGGATTATCAGCATCTGCCACCAGCCTGGCTGAAGCTTCTTTTGTTTTTTTTTTTTAATTTATTTTTTATTGAGTTCTACATTTTTCTCTGTTTTCCTCCCTGGCTCTCCCCTCCTCCCTTCAACCTTCCCCCAAGGTCCCCATGCTCCCAATTTACTCAAGAGATCTTGTCTTTTTCTACTTCTTATGTAGATTAGGTCTATGTAAGTCTGGCTCGATCAGTTATTTTCAATAAATATATGATTATGTGTTTAATTTTTATATAGACTAAGTATGAAATTGGGCTATTTGCCCATTATGTAGCCTACTATGTAGTCCTCCAGCTTAAATGCACCAAAGAATTTGACACATTCTGAATAAGAGTTTACTGGGTGCTTAGTAATTTAAAAAACATCTAAATATAAACAAAACAGAACAACAGTATTTAAAGGTTTTGTAATTTAATGAAATACTAGTAATGGTAACAGATACATGTTTTTGAAGACTGAGGTATTACCCTATGCATACTTCTAAAATATTCATTCATATGTGCTCTTGTTATTGTCTTGTTCTAATCTTTTATTTCCAAATGGAGGGTAGAATGCAAGGGAAAGTTGCTTAGATAGTTTAGTACAAAGACAATATAGTTGACATTGCAGAGGGATGGAGAAAAATGCTTAAAAGAAATTCCACACTAGCTCAGAACTGAATATAATAGAGGGTTATTTATTTAGGGGTAGACTCACAGATTACAGTCCTCTGCGTGAGCGGGGAACAGGAAAAGAATCACACCACAGGAAGAGAGGCTGGACACATGCTTTACATCGGCAAACATAGTATAAAAGGCCACACCCAAGTGCCTACAGCAGAGGAATTTGGTGCTTTAGACAGAAGGGCATCCAGCCCCCAAGTCTGTGGGCTTTAATCTGTCCTACTCATTGGGATTAGTTTTTCCGTTGTATTCATCTCACTGGTCATAGTTACTGTGATATCGAGAGGAAAGTATTTGTTCTTTCTCTCATCTAATATTAACTTCTCATCTTCATGAGTTAGCAACTTTCAAAACCAGGGTTAATTTTCAGATATTACATTATCTATGTAAATTCAGAGCAATAGATTTCCACACTATTGAAATTAGAAAGGGTACTTAGGATTTCTTGATGGTCAGTAAATACTACTTTACCTTTCATCATTTATGAAGTGCCTCCAAGTTTACTCTGGAGCAACCAAAATAATGCACATGGGTAGCTGAGACCTTCAATAGCTAGTCCCGTCATGGGCAGATAATGAATGGACTTCATACTACTCACTGTGAGGTCCAGGTAGATTCAAACATTTGACATTGGGAGGCAACACCATCTACAAAACTCACATTTGAGAACCATGCAAACAGGCTCCACATTGCCAAAATATCTAGTTATATTTGAAGTAAATTTGGTCTTCTGTGCTGGGATGCATTCATAGTCATCACAGCATGCATGTGGCCTGTGGGTCGCATATTGAAATGTTTTCTCCTGAGCCAGAGAGCTGAGTGCAGTATTTTGACTTCCAAGTGGGTCAGATGCTCATTTTATAACATTCTGCAAGCTTTGGAAGGGGCTGCAAGATATGAATTAACCCATGTATTCTAAAACCTCAAAAAATACCCAGCAGAGATAAACCATCTAATAAGGATGGAAGCAGTAGGGAAAACAAATGCCATCTTGTGTCTTCAGGGGGCTCCCCAGGCAATGATAAAGAAAATCATGGACCTTTAGGGATTGTGGTTCTAAAGTTGATTTATTAAGCAGTCAGAAGATTTTTTTGCAGAAAATACTAGCTGAAAACGCATAAAAAACCTGCAGGACTTCTCTGGAAATGTTTTTGTATTGATTTCATTGTTGCTTGAGTCAGATATGGATGTTTTCTTTTTATGCAAAATGCTGATGTGTAGCGATTTGTGACTGGGTTCATGCCTTCTGGAATTCTCTGTAGGGCATGTGAGCAACCATATTGAAACAGTTTGAAATTGGAAGAACCTCATTTTCCACTTCTTTCCACTTACTCAGCAACAAAAAAACCCAAAGAACAATGACAAACCTTCTTTCCCATCCACTCATCTTGTCTAGAGGGAAGGGAAGCTATAAAAAAGTCACTTAGTACTTTTTGAATATCTTGACACATTGTGATTTTGCCCCTGTGGTCCCTGTGTTAATTTCTCTTTTTCAATTCCCCCTAAAAGTAGCTGCTGTCTGGAGATTATTTTTATTTGCTCTGAGATGTATCTGTCTGGGAAGACAGATACTGAGAACTGGTTCCAGCATGTTTCAAGCAGCATCCATTTGAAATGCCACTGCTCAGCAGAAAATTAAATCAAACAGCAGGTCACTCTTTACCTCTGAATGAAATTTACAATGAACATGGAGCTTGACCTCCTTTCCAAGAAAGGTTTTGACATCTTCTTTATCTATGCTCTTACTATGTCTAGGACCTTGTCAATGCTTGTGATACATCTAGAGGAAAAATGTTCCAGAACTGGACGGAGTTGAGTGCGCCTGTACTCAGGGGTGTCTGCTATAGTTAGTTATGGGAGTGGGTCAGTTTTGTCTTTTTGGAGGAAAGAATTCAGTTGAGAGATACAGGCGGTTTAGGTAGAAGTTTATTTAGCAAAGAAATGCAAGGACTAGAAAAAGAGATTGGAGTGGTCCCTCCCAAACAAGGGGAGGAGGAGCACAGCGGATTCTGCATCATTGAATTTAAAATTTTATGAATATTTACGAAGTGGTGAAATATTGTTGGTGACCCTATTCTTCATTCAAATCATGGTGGGCTGTATTTTGTTCCAGAGTATTTCCTTTTTCCCCCTTTGACAGCTTTACATGTATGTAGAGTACATTATAAATACATTGACCCCATTTATTTCCCTCTGCTATCCCCCTTCTTTTTCCTATAAACCCCTTCCTACCTACTCAGTGATTGACTTCATTATTAAAGAAAATCTCTCTCTCTCTCTCTCTCTCTCTCTCTCTCTCTCTCTCACACACACACACACACACACACACACACACACACAGAGAGAGAGAGAGAGAGAGAGAGAGAGAGAGAGAGAGAGAGAGAGAGAGAGAGAGAGAGAAGGCAATAAGCTCATTAGGAAGGGATGGGGGCTCATGTACACTTCCTATATCCATAGTTGCTATGTGTTACTGGATACAACTCCAATGCTATATCTGAATAGTACCACGTCATTCTTCCCATCCTCATCACTTACATCCTGTTCATCCTCTCTTCTGTGATATTCTCAGTTCTGGAGAGGTGAGTGGGAGGTATAGACATCCCACTTAAGATGGCAGAGGCCAGATTATGCAGGACATATTCCTACATTTTATGCATTCAGAATTCTGAGTGACCTGGCAAGACACAATTTGCACCTTCCACACAGAAGGTGATCGCCTAGCCTTTGATAGTGAGAAAACTTGACGCCATCCAAAGCAAGTGGTCAGGGTATGCAAATGTTGTTCTGTTCCTTCTATTGTAATTTAGGAGGCCGCCTGGGGAAAAGATGTTTTGCAGTCTATGTGACAGAGCAGGCATAGTTAGGAAGATGTGACAAAATGGGCATAGATAGGAAGACGTGACCTATGTCATACCCACCCCCACCACCTAGGAAACAGAATGCTAATAAACTTCCCTCTCAGTTTACATTTTGATATAAAAGCTGTTTGAAGAATAAACGTGGGTGATTTTCAGGATGTAAATTCAGGACTTCTTAAAGGATCACTAAAAACTTCCTCCCGATAATAATAATAATAATATGATAAGCACTCATCAGTCACTCCTCAGCACTTTAACCAGATAAGTCTCTGCATTAGCATTCACATCTGCAACAAGAAGTTTCTTTGAGGCAGGCTGAGAGGCAAAGAAAATCTATGGCTTTCAACTTAAATATTTAGAAGGTAATTTGACAACATGGGCATTTAGGGAAGCAGTGGTACTGTGTTCCCTACCACACCCTTGCCACCCACAGGCTTTTGACTAGGTTTGTAGTGCCATTGTAGTGTATTCTTTCCCATGGAGTGAGCCTCATGATCCCCCAAAAAAGCCTACATGGATGGTGGGATTAAACCTCTGTGTAAATGAGATTGTAAAGAAGCTGAGGTCTTTCAGGGATGAGGAACCTTCGTTAGTACACACATGTGAGAAAATGCTCTGGCATCATGATTTCTGCTATAGAGGGAAAGAACTTAACTGTAACCTCATGGAAGGGGCATTCTGTCCATCAGAGGACATAGCTTCTAAGATACAGTTGAAATTCTCTTGGCTCTTCAGGCCCTATCCTATTAGAGATGTCCAAGTCCCACATTGATCTCATAATTACCTGCCAGTTGAGACATTTTTTTAGCTTTCAAATTGACATTTTAGACTAAGGTTGGAGCCAGAGTTTTATTATAGACTGTAAATAAGAACAAACAGGAACCAGGATTTAAGTTGTCTATAGGAAACTCTCCTCCTAGATCTGCCCATCATGTCCATGGTCCATGTCCTAACAGCGACCACATCTAAGTTGCTGGAACACAAAAATAAGAAAAATGAGAATGAAAAATAAACCCCAGTATAAACCCAGTGTACTAACTCCCTATAGGTTTTTAAATTATATATATAAAATCTGGTTAAATGTCATAAGCATACAACTTCATCTAACATCATATCTTGTAAGAAGGAGCCCTTATCAGAGGATCACCGCTATAGACAATCTTTAATTGTGATTTCAGTTCAACTGAACTCTTTTTTCCCAGCTTTTTGCCTTTTTCTTTGTTGCCAATTTCATACATGTATGCAATGTGCCTGCAATATGCAGAAAAATGAAATTAGACCCATATCTACTACTCTATATAAAACTCAATGGATCAAAGACCTCAGCATGAAAATGAAGGGCTGAATCTATGAGAAGAAAACATAAGCAGGGTCACACAAGATTCGGCTATAGGAAGGGCTTTCTAAACAGGACTCCGCTGCTCAGGAAGTAAGGTCAACAACTGATGAGTGGACTACGTAAATCAAAATGCTTCTGTCAAGCAAAGTAAACAACCAATTATATGTGAAAGGAGCTCCCAGAGTTGGAGAGAATCTTTGATAGATCTTCACTTGAATGGGGATTGTTCTCCAGAGTAACACAGAAGCTCAAGAGACCAAGATTCAAGGAAACAACCCGATTTTTAAAACAGGCTACGGAATGGAAAAGAGTTCTCACTCACCTCTCAGTTTGGCTCCATTACCAGTTTCAGTTGAATTCAGGGGGAGCATTATCACCTAGAACCAACCTTTGAGACAGGAAGAGCCAAGGTGTTTAGATCACAGGATAACACGGGTTCAAACCCAGCTCCTTCAGCTCTGTTCTTGAGCGTGATATCATCTACATGTTTTTCTACAGGCTGCGAAATGGTGCTAATCACTATGGTCCCCATTCCACAGTTCTAGTGAGAAGTAAGTTATATAATCCACCTGAAGCCCAGAGCCTGAGACATCTGGTCAAAGCTAGGTGAACACAACAAGCAGGTGATTTCTCTTTACCATCTTTGAGACCAGATGAAAACTTCAAAATATTCTTAAATGCTAGCATTTAGAGAGAGCAGCACAATGCACAAAAATTAGATCAGGGGCTGGCAGTATGGCTTAGTAGTAGTATTAATAAAGCCTTGGGTTCAACCTGCATTTCAAAGAAGACTAGAGAGTGTAGAAAGGTATTGATAGGTAAAGAGGAAGCTAATGTGTATCTGAGACCTGTTAAGTCTGTGTCTCACCATGTCCTCCTAGGAAGCAGAAAGCATGTCAAGTACACACAGAAAATTTAATATCAAGAACTGGTAACTTTGAAGAAGTGGTGAATCGGGTTACTATAAAGACAAGCACTAAAGTTACCACAGAGACAAAATTTCCAAAAGCAGCTGTCGCCCCAAGAATGGGGGCTAAAAACTGGAGAGAAAGGAAACTATCAAAAATTGCAGCCTACGACAATAGTTCTGGGCCAGAGGTGACAGCCTTGGTATATGCAAATTGGGTCTAATTGGGCTTACAGGAAGGTGCTGCTCGGGTTGCCATGAAGAAGGTTGCTAGGGTAAAGGTTGTCGCTAGGGTAATGATCTCAGAAATAACATGTAGGAATAACAGATCAACCTGAGCCTGAAGACGTTTCTTCTCTCTCTGCCAACCTGGTCATCACCCTCCAGTATCTGCTACTGTAGAATCAACCAAGAACCCAGCTAACTTTGAAGACGTATGACATTCCTATCCCCATCTCACCAAGGAGCATGGGGGAAGTGGATTTGAGGCTGAAGGACAACTTAATGCTGGGGAACAAAATTGAACACGATGTCTTATCTAAGTTCTTAACTTGAAGCTGAGCCTTCTCATCTAAGAAAAAAATAAAGTTATGATCCTCACAAATGAACATACACATTGCTGTCAGGAGAGCAATGAACCTGTTTTCTTTAAAAGGAATCTGAAGTATGGACATCAGAGTTCTAGTACATATGGTGAGATACTCATGACTAAGGCAACACAACCACGTTAAAGCAAAAAGTAAACAAAAAAAACCTATCCAAGCATAAAGACAAAAATAAGTTAAAATCAGGTTATTGAAACCATCTCAGCTAATAGAAATATGCTATATCACATTCAGAAAAAGTAGTGACATCTTTAAGTTAATCCCACAAATAGCAGGGCAACACTGTGTGGCCTAGGGTCCTACTTTCCAGTCCACAAATTACTTCTAAATGGTGATTCCAGGCTCCTGAGCTTGGGTGCTGAAGCTGAACTCCGCTTCGCAGTCAAGCCAGATCATGCATTCTCAGCAAGTCACTGAGTTGCTCTTCTCCCTAACCAGCGATGCTTACAGTCCTCGTGTTATGTAGGCTACAAACAATAAATACACATGACTGGGACTGGCAATTTAAAGAGGACATAAGTGAATATGTAAATGCACAACAAAGAGTCTAGCCGAGAAAAAACAGCATTGTTAATTTATAAAAATGAAACACATAATGAAAATACCTTTTGTCAATAATTACAAGGTATGTTGGTATGTTTGTTAAATTTTATAGCTGATAAAACTGACTCCTGATTAATTAAAACAGTTTGTTTAAAATTTGTCATTGGCTATGTCAAAATATGATCTTGGCTTTTATACTTCCTAAGTTGAAGATATGAGCATGTATGTGTGTGTGTATGTGTACATGGGTATGTGGATGCGTGGGTGTGGGTGTGAGGGAGTAGGGAGGAGATCCTGTGTGTTCTGCCTATCACACTTCACTTTGTCCCCTTGAGATAGGATGTCTCACTGGACCTAGAGCACACCGTTTTAGTTAAGCTGCCTGGCCAGTTAGTTCCTGGAACCCTCCCATCTCCACCCTCCTAAGCTGGGGTTACAGACACTTGCAGCCATGCCGTGCTTTTGCTTAGGTTCTGAGGATTAATGCTAGGCTCTTCATACATGTGCAGTAAACTCTCTTACCAATGAGCCACAGTCCAGCCAATCAGGATTCTTTTCGCCAGGGCACGTCCATAAAAGGAAAAGGAAACAGAACAGGAGTGCAACAGAGAAAGTAGGGTTTGGTTTGTTTTCCATGAGAATTGGATGATCAGGTTTTGGGAGGAAAAGCAGTTGTCCCTTTCATTAACTTGAAATTCTTCAAATTTTCCTTTTGTTTCAGATAAAGCCATCTGGAGAAACTTATTGTAAATGGAGACTGCATGTTCGTTTCCCAGCCACCCAGAACTGAATAATCACACAGAAACTATATTAATTACAACACTGTTTGGCCAATGACTCAGGCTTATTCTTAGCTATCTGTTACATCTTAAATTAACCCATTTCACGCTTCAAAAGCGCATGTCCGCCACAGTGAGCCAGCCAAAATTGATGCTTTCCGAGCCTTACTGTCCAAACTTGGGAATGTCTATGTCAATGATGCTTTGGTACTGCACACCGAGCTCACAGCTCCATGGTGGATGTGAATCTGCCACAGAAGGCTGGTGGGTTTTTAATGAAGAAGGAGCTGAACTACTTTGCCAAAGCTTTGGAGAGTCTTGAACGACCCTTCCTGGCAATATTGGGAGGAGCTAAAGTTGCAGACAAGATCCAGCTGATCAATAATATGTTGGACAAAGTCAATGAGATGATCATTGGTGGTGGAATGGCTTTTACCTTCCTTTTTTTTTTTAAGGAAGGGAGTGTTTATTCTGGTTTATAGTACCAGGAGGAAAGAGGCCATGATGGTGGCAAGGAGGCTTGGGAACAATCAGCAGGTCTGTGGTGACAGGAGCAGGAAGCTGAGAAGTCACATCTTTAGCATCAAGCATGAAGCAGAGAGAGCTTCATATGTAATCTGGGAGCCTGCTCCCAGTGACACATGGCTTTTACCTTCCTTAAGGTGCTCAACAACATGGAGATTGGAACTTCTCTGTATGACGAAGAAGGAGCCAAGATTGTCAAAGATCTCAGGGCTAAAGTTGAGAAAAATGGTGTGAAAATTACCTTGCCTGTTGACTTTGTCACTGCTGACAAATTTGATGAGAATGCCAAGACTGGCCAAGCTACTGTGGCCTCTGGTATACCTGCTGGCTGGCTGGGCCTGGACTGTGGTCCTGAGAGCAGCAAGAAATATGCTGAGGCTGTGGCTCGAGCCAAGCAGATTGTTTGGAATGGACCTGTTGGGGTCTTTGAATGGGAAGCTTTTGCCAGGGGAACCAAGTCCCTCATGGATGAGGTGGTAAAAGCCACTTCTAGGGGTTGCATCACTATTATAGGCGGTGGAGATACTGCCACTTGCTGTGCCAAATGGAATACAGAGGATAAAGTCAGCCATGTGAGCACTGGGGGTGGTGCCAGTCTAGAGCTCCTAGAAGGTAAAGTCCTCTCTGAGTAGCCTCTGGTTGGCTTTGTCACTGTTCATGACTTGGTATGGAAATAAGATGAAGTTACAGCTGTAGATTTGGAGACGTTGATGATCTATTAATAAAAATGTCAGCCGAAAAAAATATTAACCCATTTCTATTATTTGATGTATCACCATGAGGCTGTGGCCTACTGGTAAAGTTCCAGCATCTTTCTCCTTTGGCAGCTACACGGTGTCTTTCTTACTCAGCCTTCTTTCTCCCTGAATTCAGATTAGTTTTCCCACCTAGATCTATTCTTCCCTGCCATAGACCAAAGCAGCTTTTTTATTAAGAAATGGGGATAAAAAATATTTACAGAATACAGAGGGGAATCCCACATCAATTTACAAGGAACCAACTAAAATTATCTGGTCAGATTGACCCTTTACAGATCACTTATAGTAATCTTATAGTAAAAATACCAACATTTCTGGGCAAGAAACACTCTCACTGTCCACTTTTGTGCAAGCAATGGCTCATCTTAAAATGAGCATACTTGGCAATGTGCCCACTTCTCTGCAATGCAGTCTTTGTTATGTGAATGTATGTGTTTCTCAGTCGATGTTCCTCGCTGGTGTTTTTTCTTAAAAAGTATTAAGTTTCTTCCCCCCCCTCTTTGTCCAACCCTTGGATGTGCTTCTCAGCATCACACTTGCTCAGAGATAACCATTATGGATCATAGGAATGAATTTGATAATATGTCTTCTGAGACAGTTCTTGCAGCTCCACCTCTTATATATTTTATACAGAATATATATGTATGTATACAGCAGATATATCCCCCTGTCTATCATCTATCTATCGCGTATATCTATCTTCTTATGGTTTGATACTGTATAAATGTATATGTTATTTCTGTGCTCACATCAGTAAGTCACTTTTTCCCCCATGGGGCTGCAATCTAACATGTACCTTGGATCTTTGTCTCACAGACACTTATCATTTATTTTCTTAGTTTAAAGTTTATTTATCCTCCAATTTTCAACTTATATATCACTTCTTCTCGGAAGTTTATATCCATACACTCTGACTAGAACTAATTCTGCTTTTAAAAGTTCACTACCATGTGTTAATCCACAGTTACATATTTGGTCCTCATTTGACATTATGCTTAAGGAGGGCAAAGTTGTATGTAGCTTGCTTTCTAGTTTTCCTCTCAGAGCCAATGGCTTTCAGCTACAACACTGCCATTGTGGGCAACCAATAAATGTGCATTTAATAAGTTGCTGGTGGACTACTTGACTCAGATGGTTTGTGCTGGGTCCTGTGTACCAGCTGTCCCTACTGTCCTGCCAGATCCTCGTCCCAGTTATGAAAGAACACAGAAGGAAGACAGAGAAATAACTTCCTACTCGTCCTTGTTCTGGCAATCCCCAGCCCTTGCCTTCTTTACAATCTGCCAAGCTTTCCTCATTCTGTGTGAGGATGAGAGTAGGTATTCTTGCAGCCCAAGCGGCCTGTGTTTTCTCTTTACTCATGAAGAGAACAGTGCTAAGTGTGTGGAATTGCTGGCTTTGCTCCTAGACAGAAGCCTGAAGAACCAGAAAGTCCATGGCATGCTTCTTGTCTGCTGTCTGAGAGTTTTCACACCAACATCAATCAGTGGTCAAGGAAGAACTACAGATTGTGTGGGTTGGGTTGGGAATAAGAAAAGGAATGCTACCACTTCATCCAAAACATATTTCTCAATCCTTTGACAGTTGTTGAGCAATAAGACAAGATGCAGTTAATTTGGGATTGTTTTTTGTTTTTCACTGGTGACCTGATGTCTTTTGGAGGCACAATGGTAGTCTGGAGTGATATAGGAGACACTGTTGTGTTTTCTTTTTTAAAACCACATGACCCGGACAACGTGTTACAAAAAGCACAAAGATAAGGCGAAGCAGCATTATTCTTGAGCTTTAGACTTATCTTTTTATCAGAAGAATTTGAAACAAAGTTCCGGAAGATTAATGTTAAACAACTCAAAGTAAAAAGCTTCTATACTGTCCTCATTTTTAAGGATTTTACCATTTTCTACAAGTATGTAAGGTACAGAGATAAGAGAATCTTTTATTCAATTATATCCTGGACCACGCAGGGGAGTCTAACCTAAACTACCCAGTGGAGTTCCTGGTCATTCTCAAGTTTGCAGTGAGATCCTGTTTCAAATTAACAAACAGACAAGATTTCAAAATTTTTAAGGTTTAGAGATTATTTCTAAACATTTCCATACTGAAGTTCTAGGCATATTATTGAAAATTTAAAATTACAATATATGTTGGTGCAGATCATCTTTGGAGAGATCACTGTCCTCTTCAGTGGGACTTCTCATGCATTTTTGTTGACATATAGCCAGAGTGATTGCCGAAGGTGCTCAGAGAGAATAAACTTGTAAACAACAGAACAGATCAACAGGGAAGGACGGCAGGAAGAGATTTCTCACCTATTAAAGATGAGCCAGTTAGCCCATGGATTCATACATGCTAAGAGAAGACATGGAACTTCCGGTTCACAGACAGCAGACCTTGTACATGGCAAATGGCAGAAACACCTCAAGCTGGTGTTGAAGCCCCTGGTCTGAGTACTTCTGAAAGGCCCTGGGGGAATAGTCAACACAATCTGTTTGTGTCACAGTTGAAAAAATAAGTGGTAAGCTCTGAGAATCAGAGGCTGAAGGGTCTGTAGGCATGGAGGTAGGGCCTGCCTCTAACATCTAGGCTCCAGGTCTGGCTGTTCTGAACTACCCTCGAGAAGACAGTATGCTGAGCTTACAAGACACAAAGGGAAGAATGAAAGCCTTGCATTGAGGAATTAATGTCACTTTTCCTTTTCCTTTTATGTGTCTTTATTAAGGCCTGGAAAAGTGGGGAGAATTCTTCAGATAAAACCAGTTGTTGCGTGATTACCGTTGCCATCAACAACTGGTATGCAGTTGTGTGTTTTGTTTCGTCTGTCTCCCATAACCATGGCTCAGAGGAATACTTTGTACAGGAGAGTTCACGAGTGTTTATTATTCATATGAATTCTGAGAAGGAAGAAATAAGTTTTGCTAAACCTCATCACCTGAGAAGAAGCAGTAATAAGTGAGGTAAATCTTAAATCTCAGAGTCATTCTTAGTCTGACTTTGACTACACTGCTTTTAATACCAAAGAGTCTCCAGTCAGGATCCAACAGTCTACTACAGAAAGTATTATTTTGTAGTTGGATCATGCTGATGAGAAGAAATGATGCTGTACTCTGTCAACATAAATGTAAGAAGGAAAATAAGACCATTGGAAATGTCCCTGTTGTTGAATTTGTGGGCACACACTCAAGAAAACATTCCTTTTACTTGTTGGTATCTGACAACACAGAAACAAATGTGACCTTTTCCTTCATAGAGTAAAGATGGGTAAAGAAACGGTTCTATGTCCAGAAAAAGAAGTGTTGTCCCTGCGAGATCAACGAGCCCTTTGGAAATACTATGGTTCTATCCTGAGCCCTAGAATAATTCATTAACCAGACACAAAAAGATCATGTAGTCCCACCTAGGGGATTAGATAAACTGCTGGTTACCCACCTAGGTCCCAATTGTCTATGAATGCATGAATGTGCTGAGTCTCGTTCACCGTGTCTGTGTTGAAGACAGAGATGATGACAGATTCACACACTCAAAGCTGGGTCTTGGCAGCAGAGCTCCAGCTTCCTCAGCTACTACCTGAGGCTTTGACAGTCTCTCTTCTCTATAACAACCTTTCACAGTGACATCATGCTTTAGAAGATCAGCTCAGATACAGGTATATTGAAACTTTCAAAATGTTTCTCAGAAGTGGCATATTTTTGTTCTATCTGTTTTGTTCAATCTCCAAAGAGACAAGTTTCTCATGAACCTAGTATGGTGGATGAGTCAGGTGACTTTGACTTGGTTATATATTCAATATAAAAATGGTGGACATTATTATACCCATGTAAACCAAGTATAAAGATCTATGATACCTATTTGGGCATTAATTTTACACTCATCTCATTCTCTTCTCACTAAATTTAAGAAAGCCAGTTTCCCTACCTGTCAAAGATTCTCAGCTTGGTCACCTTCAACATCTGTGTAGTTTCTCTTATGAACTCTAGTCCTAGCAATAATCTTGCTAATTATGTAGTGTTTAAAACCTCCCTCTTGATAACTGATCACTCTTGACCTTTCACTGGTGTAGATGCCACTGTACTTCAAGAAATGCATGGTGGCAAGAACTGTTTAGGTTGAATTAAACAGAATCTCCTTCACCTAAGAGTTTCCTCTTTGAGGTTTCTTATAATTTGAGCCCAGCATGAAAATTCATACTTGGTTAGCCTCATCTAGGTATGATCCCCTCTTTTCAAGACCCCATATACCTTTGTTAACCAAACCTTGCCTAGGATATCAATATTGTCAGGTTTTATTTTTATTTTTGGCATACCTACGACTGACTGTACATTTCTTCTGTGGATTCCATCCCACAAATCTCAGATTTACCAGCAAGCCTTTTACCCTTGTGTAGTCACCCATTCTTTTTCTGCCTTTATTTACATCTTTCTTTAGGTCAACTGGAGCTTCATCCTTGTCTTTTAATCATGCTTATGTAACGCCAACAACAACACTCCCAAGACAGCTCATTCAGTTAACTTTTCTCTTCCCCTTAGTTTTCCTATTTTCTCTACTTCATAGCTAAACTTCACAATGAAATAAATTTAGCCAGTGTCTACTTTCCTGCTTTATTATCAGGCATCTATTCACATGTCTATATGAAACAGGTATTATTAAGCTTCAGAATGACTTCTGGGTCATAAAATCTAAAATAATTTTCCATTAGTTTTATATAAGTCATTGTATATTGTAGTCATAGTTATTTTCAAATATTTTTTATTAAAATTCACATTAGGTGGTATTTAGCCCCAATCCCAAGTTTTATTTCCTATTTTTCTGATGCCCACTTTGTGTTCTCAGGTTAACCTAATCTACATTAAACACAAAATGTTGGTTTTAAGGCCTCTCTTATTCTGATTCAAGTATTTCTGTGTTTGAAGTTGTTTTGTGTTTACAAATTATTTTCAGACATATCCACTCAGCTCAGATATCTTCTGACTTCCATACTGATATATAATTACTTACTTAATATTTTTTCTTAGGAACACAAAGACATCTAAAACTATTATTGTAAAATTAAAACTCACATGGGTTATTTTACCTCACCACAGGATGCCTCTGAAATATCGTCTTCTTTTCCCTATCAGAAATATTGATTAATTCTTGACACTTTCCTCCTTAAATCCACTAACAACTCCTACTGACTTCCCTTGTAAAAGCTCTTTGTCTGTATTCCACTACCCTGGACCACACCCTCGATGTCGTTCTCAATGATGGCTTCAGTAAGTTTTTCAGGGATCTGTCTACTTCCATTCTTCCTCTCTTCCAAAGCATCCTGAAAGCTAGACGTTCTAACATGTACCATATTTAAAAAAACTTACCCACATACCACTTTTCTTCCCCAGTGGTGCCTACCAAAAGACAATGGGCAGCTATACCATCCTCAGACTGTATTATTGGCTGACCTTTGCTCTCCGGGATACTAGCTCAACTTTTAGGACCTCAAATATATGCTTCTTCACTGCCATGGTGTTGGATATGCTCTGTTCATTCTCATTGTGTGATGTCTTCTCATGCTGTCACTTAAGTAACTGCAGTTGATTCTCAAACACCCTGATTAGTATCCTTTACTTAGCGAAACCCCTCCAATCCTTTTGTCAGGTCATTCTTCCCTGTTCTCTGTTCTCGGGATGGGTGCCTCTCTCCTCTTGTTAAACTCATTGCAGGAGCAACTGTTTGTGTTTACCCAATTATTAGATGAATATCTTTCTTTTCTACCAAAATGCAATCTATACAGAAGTAGGGATGAGTCTGGTTTTGGTTGCCAGGGATTATCACAATGAAAGCCATGTGTGAGGCAGGCAATAAATAATTGATGGCCCAAGAAATGGAAAGAAAAAAATAAACAATAGTTAAGAAATTAAACACACAATACAAAAAGGGTAATGGAACTATGAAAGGCAAAAATGAAAGAAAAAAAGAAAGAAAAAGAACAAAAGGAATGAAAATTTAAAAATTTATTTGGTAAGAATAACAATAAAAACCCATTTATTAAGTGTTTGGTAAGTTCTATGTACCATACTAAGATCTTTGAAAGAATTGTGAAGAATGAGCTCTTTTAATATTTGTCCTCTATGTGGGACACAGAGAAAGCTTGGGATAGCAATGTATTTAGATGTTGGGGTTCAAATCTGTCTGTCTGGGTTACTTTAGAACCTTCAAGCCTAGGATTTAAATTGTGAATTAAATATTTAGGATGGTACAGAGTGCCTGAGAGATCTGACAGACAGCTCATGCATTTTCAAACAATACATAGAAAAATAACTCAGAACCTTCATCTAGATCAAGTGTAAGAATCTGTTTAAAAGAAACAATATTAAATGACTGTTTTTCCATTGTAATGAAATGCTTTGGTTAAAAAAAAAAACAGACATATATTGAGCATCAATAACTAGTTCATTTCCGAGAGACAAATGGATACTAATCTTAGTATCTAAATTAGAAAATAAGAAATTTATTTTCTCAACCTCATCGTCAGTCAAAGGAACTGATGTCCCCATATTTTAAACACAATATATAAGGAAGCAGCAGAGGGAGAAACAACAGGCAAGACAGGTGTGGGAATAATTTGAATTTGTTTCCTAGTTACATCCAAGGATGCAGTTGAAACACCCTGTACCCTAGGTGCTGGCTCTAAGTGGGTATGCTACAGGGATCAGTCCCAATTTGCAAGGCAGGCCCCGCCTTATCCTTTTCTTTTATGAGAAGGGAGATTGTCGCTAATGACTTACCATTCTGTACAAGGTCAACACCCCATACAGAAAGACAATCTGGCTTGTCTCAGAAAAAAACTTTAGTTTCCCAGGCCCTCATGTTCTTCCAAGCGACTGAGGATGGACATGAGGAAAGAACACCACTGTGACTTCCAACACTGTAAGAGCTTGAAGTAACCTGAAATTTCTTTTAAAAGTTACTTCATTAAATAACTAACTTATTAACCAGGTAGTGTTTAATAAACTGTGTACCTTAGTGTTTTGCATGTATTAATTTTTGTGCAATTAGCAATTAAAATGGGTAATATCATTGTCAATTTTCAGATGGGAAAACTGAACGGAGACATGTGTGAGCTGATCAACAGGACCGTGAAAGAGGAAGAGCAGGTACATGAGCAAAGTTTTTCTGAAAAACAGGTGGCCTATTAGAGCTACATAGGACATGATTATTTTAGGCAATAATAAGTTTGAGTTTTCCTAAAAGTTTAAAAGAGAAAGGCTAGCTTGTTTGTCAAAAAATAAGAAGAAGCCATTTATAACCCAAGAAAACCCTGCTTATAAGAACTATAGATTCGATAATATCTGTAGATTTGAAATACCACAAACAAACCCATTTTTATCAGTTATTGACTACTCTGAGTTTCCTAGTCTTTATTTTTATTCTCAATATTGACAATTTTAAACAAGGATCAAGGGTCTACATAGGAAACATGTGAAAGAAAACCCATATGGGTCTTTCCTGACATCTGTTGAAAAGATTGCTTTAAGTCTACCAGCCTCTACAAGAACAAGTTATTTCTACAAACCAGGGTCTCTTTAATGAACGGAATCATAATTTAAATTTCCAGGTCAAACTCGATACCAAATGTTTTTGTTTATAATGATATGAAGGACGTATCTTTGGTTTGTGTGAGTAGTGATTTTCTTATCTAAATCAGTTTCTAAAATTTTCTATTAAATTTAGGGGAGATTGCTGGTTGTCTAGCTAGGTTAAGAGAGTGTCTGATTTCTCACTGTTTGGGAATGGTTTGGAAATTTTAGTGGCTAAAGTGCTAACAGTTTGTCTATTTCCATGCCTACCCAGTGGAAAATGTTTCTAAATAGGGCAAAATCTGGCAGTAATTTCCCAACTCAGGAAATTAATTGGCACACACAGTCGAGATTGAGAAAAGAGATGAACACAAAATAGGAAAATTCACAGCATGGACTCTGATTAAAAAAAAAAACACTTAGCAAAACAGAAAAACACAAGGATACAAAGAGGCTGGCTATCTCAGACACAGTCATTACAGGAGGAAGAATGTTTTTATGAATTTTTTTGAAAGTTTTATTTCTTTTTATTTTATGTACATGAGTGTTTGCTTGAATGTATGTATGTGCACCATGTGCATGCAGTGCCCTCAGTAGCAAAAAAAAAAAAAAAAAAAAAGATGGTGGGCCCCTAGGCCCCTGGAACTGGAAGTACAAAAGGCTGTGAGCTGCCATGTGGGTGTTAGACTCAAACCTGGATCCTCTGCAAGAACCACAAGTGCTCTTAATTGTGGAACCATCTTCAGTACATAGAAGTTTCTCTTAAAACACACTGCAGACATCTATAGGAAAAATGAGATCTTTTAACATTCTTTACTCTAAGATACTTCCAAACTGCTGCATTTTAGCATGGTCCTTGCATCATCTTCTTAATTGGTAACGTTTTTCTTAGTGGTTTCTCAGAAGATATAGCCTGTAATGCTCTCTCATTGTAGCTGCAGGAAAGTCTGGATGAAATGACCTGTCCACTGATGCATTCTGGGTATTCTTCAAGCTCGAGCATCCTCTTTAGAGCAAGTCTCAGGTTTACCATGTCTGTAAAACTCTTCTCTCATTCCATCTCTTTATTGAACAAAGTGTATGCTGTTTCTATTTATTATTATTATTATTATTATTATTATTATTATTTATTTCTTTAGCAAATAAGCCAAATTTCAGAAATGGCGCTAGATGGGAGAAGAATGAGGTATTTGTATGAACTAGACTAATGAAATAGACATGAAAAGCATGAGAAATGATCTAGAGTACTTTTCTAATTAAAAGGTACCTGATTTTTAAATTGATGTGGGATGACCTTCTGTATATGTGTTGCTTTTACTGGTTGATGAATAAAACTGTTTTGGTCAGTGGTTTAGCAGAGTAAATAAAGCTAGGTGGGACATCTGAACAGAGATATAGAGAGGAAGTAGGCAGAATCAAAGAGACACCATGTAGCTGCCAAAGGAGACAGACTCCAGAAACTTACTGATAAGCCACAGCATTATGGTGATACATAGATTAGCAGAAATGGGTTAATTTAAGATGTAACAACTAGCTAGAAATATGCGTAAGCTATTGGCCAAGCAGTGTTGCAATTAATATACTTTCTGTGTAATTATTTGGGTCTGGGTGGCTGGAAAACAAGCGAGCAGTCTCTAGTTACATTTAAATGACTGTACCAATAAGGGAAGCACCTGAACAATAGAACCAAAAAGGAGATCATCAATTCTCAGTGTCCAGGGAGGCCTGGTTTCAGGCTCTCTGCGATACAAATATCTGAGAAGAATCAAATCTCTCATATTCAATTGCATAGTGTTTGCATAGAGCCTATTCACATCTTTGCATGTATGTTTAATAATTTCCCCAAAATGTAGAACATAGAATACAACGGAAGTGGTATGCAAACAGTTGCTACGCTCCACTAATATATAGGCTATGATGAGGATAAAACGTATGAGCATGTTTAATACTGACAATTTTTTCTAATATTTTAAATGCATGAAATGTTGAATTCTCAATATACAGCTGTTGTGTGGCAGACTTTCTGGGGAGACCCAACACTCACCCCAGAAAGGGAACTCAGGACAGACTAAAGTAAGGACTATACCAAAGTCCAGCTTGGTGAAACAATATGCCGAGGGGTTACTTATGACTCAAAAGCAGCTGCATCATCCCACCCCACCCCTGCCCACCCCATCTGATCCCAGCATGGGGAAAGACTCATGAATGCTGCAATGCTGGAGCGGCTCGCTGGCCGCTCAACTCTGGGAATATCCCTTCTTTCTGCAGTTCAACTGGTCAGAATCACCTTCCTCATCAGATCATTGACTTCTTCCACTGCTGTGTAGGAAACCTGGAGAATCTAACAGGGTTTTGTTGTATAAGACATGTGGTCATTTGCTTCCTTTCATTTACCCCCACTGAAGCTCAGGGGAGCCTCCCTTCCCTCCTGGAGCTAATGTTTCAATTCTGTGGAAACTGCCCTACAAGAAGCAATGGAGATAGAGGACCAAACACACATCTTTGTCTATATTGATCACTTTATCTACTCATCTATATGTACATATACACATACTCTGTTAGGTTTTAAGGAAATGGCTTATACAATAGGCAGCTCATAAGGTAAGTCTGAGCTCTGCAGGGCTGTCTAAACACTCCATCACTAGGCTTGGAGTGTCATAGGCAGTGTCGCAGCACCCATGGTTTCTATATGTAGTGGTATGAGCTCCTGAATCAGAAGCAATGTTCTGCGAAACGAAGTGACATTGCATACAGTATTTTTTATGTCTGCCAATGATAAATACACTGTGCCAAACTCAGAGAAATCCAAGTCCAGGATAACTTTCTATGCCCCTGAAGAGCAATCTGTTGTTCCCTCCATGAAGGAAATCACTCCAGTGAACTGTGTCAGACTGGGGACTTAGTACTACATAGTGGTCAATTGGGCACTCACCGGTGTCTGTAGCCAGCTTCAGTCATAGACCTGTGGGTTCTCCTCTAGAGCACATAGTCAGGTGCACTGCCTGAAGTGCTGGCCACTTGGAGGCTGTCCTTTACTGTAGCCCTTTAAGGATGGCAGAGGAAAAGCTTTGGTGCTGCAGCTGTTCAAGTTCGGACATTGTTTAAGCACCATGAAGAAGAACCATCTGCCACCAGGTTTGACATTCCTCTCCTTAGTTTATTTGTTGCAGGAAGCAGCAGTGAGTGACAGGGAGTAAAGAGAGACCATCCGCTTTTAGAGCTCCTCCTTGCTCAGTTTGACTGTCTTCAAGCTAAGGGTTAGATACTTACAGAAGGTGTCTGGAATGCCACAATTTTCTGATGGAACGTGTGCTATTAGGAGAAGCTAGTAAAACTGAAATTTCAGAGACGAATCTAATATGGATATAAATAATTTACATTGATATAAATTTTGATTTATTGATATAAGTTTAAGGTCAATCTTGTTATATGTATATTTCTGATCTTGATTAAGGTATTGTGATTGTGTAGCTCATTAAAAAAATGTAATGTATGATTCGGAAGTATAGGTTGTTAATGGATAATCATCTACAATAGTAAAGTTTGCAGTCATGTTAGTTAGATTTTCTAGATATATAGAGATATATTTTAGTTAGATAGGCATTCTTCATATCTTTCAAAGACTACAGAATATGGCATTTAATGTTTTAATAACTTAGAGATTTTCATGACAATGAGACACATCTGCTCCTGGCAGCACCAAGCTACTTCATGAAGAAGATGGGCATCGAAGAGGCTCTTTATGGAGTTTTCTAGCCATTTGGGCAAGAAACTGCTCTTGCCTGGACTGCTTAAATGGACACAAAGAACCCACAGAAAGAGGACTGCTGAACTTGCCTAAAGGTGAGATGATCCTTCAGGGTTCCTGCTTCATGAAAGAGTATGTGAGACATTCTGCAGGACACAGAAGAAAGTGACTGAACTGTCTGAATTTTCCTGCTTCATGGAAATGTCTGCTGGATGCTATGGGCCTGTAGGCTGAATATGGATGCCCCAACATTACAGAGGAACTTTGGGTGACTGTACAGGCAGCGAGATGTCCCTGTCACTTGTAGAGTTTTGGAAGTTGCTTACTTCTTGTTTACTTAGGTAATATTATATCCTTCTGGAGTCTTTGATAGAGTTGAAGAATGTATAGTTATAGTTTTCCTTTGTTATAATAAAAGATAAAATAGATATAAATATGGTAACTGCAATTCTTGCTTGATAACTATTTTGTTATATGTAATTTTGCTATGTTAAAATGAAAGCTTTTCTTTTTTGTTTAAACAGAAAAGGGGGAAATGGTGTAGGAGGGTCCTTCTGTATTTCTGTTGCTTTCATTGGTTGAATAAAGAAATCGCCTTGGCATTTTGATAGGGCAGCCCTTAGATGGGGGAGTAGGCAGAACAGAAGGCTGTGAGAGAGAAGGCACTGGAGCAGATGCCATGTTTCTCCAGCCCAAGATGGACTTTGGTTAGAATCTTCCCAGTAAGCCACAGCCATGTGGTGATACACAGATTACTAGATAGGGGTTAAACTAATATGTATAAGAGGTTAAAACTAATGAGCCAGGCAGTAATTTAATTAATACAATTTCCATGTGGTTATTTCAAATGTAAGCTAGCCCAGCGGCCGGAAGCCAGGGGGGATGGAACAAAAGGGTTGCACTTCTTTCAGGTGCTGGGAATACAGCCAGCACCTCTTACTACTGAACCTCAGCATCTTGTTATAGCAAAATGACAGCGGAGTTACATTACCCGTGAACACACATGACTCTGCTTCCTGGATGTGGCTTTTCTTCCATTCATATATGAAGGTCAGACTATAGAGCTATCAGTCCTATGCCCCAGAGCAAACAGAAGAGTTTTATAGCACCGTGGAAACATTGGGGTTGATTTGGTTAGAGTTGCAAATATCTATTTAAGCGGCAGTTTTTCTAATTCTTTTCAACACATAGCAAGACAATGCTGTGGTTTGGAAATTGACCCCATACTTTATTAATATCAGGCAGTAGAAAGAAGTGTGAATATAATGAGAAACGTTCATGGATGTCTTGGCTAATCAGCGTCTTCTTTCCATCCCTAAAGTAAGGCAAAGGTCCTCTGATTTTCCTTTTCTACATAGCAAAATTAGTACAGGGCAATGAGGAACTATAAATGCCAACTTTTCCTAAAAACATAAGAGTATATAAATCACAAATTATATGTTTTAAATTTACTTTAATTTGAGGTCTGGTAAATAAAAACATTTGTTTGGAGTCAGAGAGAAGGCTCTGTGGTTAAGAATATTTGCTGCTATTGTAAAGAATCCATGGTTCACTTCCTAGCACCCACATCAGATCTGGCATTCTAGTTTCAAGACATCTTATACCCCTTTGTACTAATAATTCGACTGGTTGTGGCTCTTGAGTTCTTACCACACAGTCTATGATATTGTCACACATGTAAGAGAAAAAAATGTCCATAACACTATTCACCCTACATTAAATAAGGCACTTTATTAAACTGAACATATTTTGAAACTAAGTAGTCTAACACTCACCAACCAAGCAAAGTTATATAAATAGATGTAGCTGAAGCTTTTGGGTTAACTAGAAGCATGTAAACCATGACTAGAATAGTCAACTATTTGGTTCCAGAACAAACCTACAATCTGACAATGTCTAGCTTGAAATTTACTTCATTCAAATTACATTTAAACCTCCAGATATGGATTTATGATTATTTTCATGTTTATACAATTTGAACATTATGAATCAATCTAATTTATCCTTTATAACAGATTGATTTTATTTTGGGTTTTTATAAATTACACATGTAGATCATTTGTGTTACTTGTTAAAACTTTTGTGGTGATATTTTAAATGATTATTTCCATCCCATTTTAATAAAATGTGGTACAATCCATGGTGGTGGTACATTCCATTAATCTCAGCACTTGGGCAACAGAGGGGATCTCTGTGAGGTTCAGTCATATATATATATATATATGACCCTGGAGAGTTATAGAATTCCCAGTATAAGTCTTAAATAGCTTTATTGAGCTTGAATTTTCAAGCTATAGAATTTTCAAGATATATATATATATATACACACACATATATATATAGTAGTTTCAAACTACTTTAAATATAAATATATAAATATAACGTCAATCCCTGATGCAGTGGTTGTATATTTCTGTTATCCTGATACCCATTTTTTTGTGACTGTCTGTTACCCTCCTCATCCTCAGAAAAGCATTAAGGTACCTGACTCTGTAGCATTGCCCCTCCTGGAAACTGAGTCATATAATATGTATCCTTTTTCAACAACTTCAACTATGATGTTTTTGATGTTCAACTGTTCTCTAGCATGCATTTGCAATTTAATTTTTTATTGTCACATAACACTTTAGTGTGTAATTATGACACCTATGGCTGTCCTCCATTAAAGTATTTTTGTATTGTTGCAAATTTTACCCTATTGTGAATACTGATGGGTTTAACATCTGTGTATGTTTTTGTGTGTTGGAACATAACGGGGTGGATGTAGATAAGTGAGAATTTACTTGATCATGTAATAATTCAGTCTTAAGAAACCATTGAAGAAGTGGCCTCATCATCATTTGCTCTGGGACTGTGGATGGACCCCAACTCTGTCACTTCATTGCCAATATTTGGTGGTGTATGTGGTTTTGTTTGTTTGTTTGTTTCGAGACAGGGTTTCTCTGTAGCTTTGAAGAGAGTTCCAGGACAGGCCCCAACGCTATAGAGAAACCCTGTCTCAAAATAAACAAAACCAAACAAACCTAAACAAAACCAAACAAACAATAGGCAGTACCCTTCAGGAGACAGGTATAGGAACTCAGTCTGTACACCAGGCTGGTCTCAAACTCACAGAGATCCTCCTGCCTCTGCCTCCTGGGTGCTGCAAATAAAGCCATGTGCCACCAATGATTTTTTATTTTCTGGGAGACAGAGTTTCATAGCCCAGACTGGCCTTGAACTCATTATGACTTTGAACTTCTAACTCTCCTGTAAATTTACAGGCACCAGCCTTCATGGCCAGTTCATGCTGTGCTGAGTGTTGAACCCAGGTCTACACACATGCCAGGCAAGCACACTGCCAGCTGAGCTACATCCTCAACTTGCTCGTATTTTTGATTATGGTAATTTTCATCTCTGAAAGCCGTGTGAAACTCACCCATGACTCACTTTGACAACACGCTTTTCCATGTGTAAAATACCTGTAGTAACAGCCTATTTTATTATTTTCCTCTTTTTAAGGTTGACTTCTTTTTCTACTGAAATATTACTCTGTATATATTTTGATGACATGGAGTTTATTCGTTATACTGTTTTCAAATGTCTTCTCCAAGTCTCTTGCTAATCTTTTCATTTTTATTAAGAATGCATTTTGAATGTGTGCACTCGTGTTTTGGCGGAAGCAGTATATCATCATAACCTTGTCTTTTGTCACATACACCTAATGTTACACTAACAAGATCTTGACCGAGCTGAATGTCACAAAGATACTCCTGTATTTTCTTCTAAACTTTTTATAATTTTAGCTTTTATACAGGCATGTAAGTCCATTTGAGCTTGTTTTTTCTATGATGTGATAATATAAAATAAGCTTACCTTTGGTTAAATAGATATCAAATTTTCCCTGCATCATCTGTTGAAAAAATTATCTAAAACCCTTTTTTGGTGATAACTAGAATGGCATTTGGGGATTCTCAATTCTGTTCTATTTTATCTGTTTTGGGCCTTATGCTAATATCACATTGCCTTGATGACTATAGTATGTATTGTGTGCTTTACAATGTGAGGGTATACATTCTCAAGTTTGAACTTTGAAAAACTTGTTCCGGCAGTTTTAACCTTTCCTGTTACGTGTATTTCAACTGGTCAGTGTTTACAAAAAGGATGTTGGATAAAGAATTTCAAGAAAGCTACTGATTAACTTCAGGAAAATTGTGGTGCTAATATTGTGTCTGCTAATTAATAAAAGTGAAGTGCCTCTTCCTTCAGCCTTTCTTGTCAAGGCTCCATATTTTGTTTGTCTCCTTATATTAATATTGATGTGTCTTAATCTTATCATAAATCTCAGACTGATGTTTTGTTGTGCTTGTTTTATGTCTGTCTTCTTTTTCTAAAAACATGGTATACATACATTTGTTTGTGAAGCAAACTAAGAGATTTATTTTAATTAAAATACAATTGCATTGTTGGTCTTGGGAACTTACACTTCATTAATGAAATATCTTCTTTAGTTAATTTTGCACTGTTCTTGCAATACAAATTACAGGTTATTTTTGTCATATTAATCTTTTGTTCCAGGACCTTGCTGAGTCCACTGCTAGTCATGGAATTTTATGTTGTCTGTTGTTTTGAAGGGATTTGTTGTTTAAGATTTCCTATGTGCAAGATTATACTACCTATGCAGGAAATGAACTTCCCTTTTGTTTCTAAATTGCACACCTTTTAGTTTACCTTTGTTGTCTGAGCACACTGGTAACCAAATTCAGAGTGTGAGTAAATGGAAGTGATATGGTGGGGACAATGTGCATGAATGGAAATGGTGAGATGGATGGTGCTTCAGCCCCGAAGCAGGCTGGGATCAAGGAACCGAGGACCCCACAGAAAGCAGAAGGAACGGGGTGCTTGGGGGCAAGCTGAGTTGGATAAGTAAAAAGCCTGTGTGTGGGGGGGGCCCTGAATGGCCAGAAAGTTTCATGGATTGGAGGGCATCTCTAGTCCCCTCCCGGGGCACCTGGGCAGCTGGGCTGGGACTGACTTACTGGTCTGGATGTTTTGCATACATGAGTGTGCAAGTGTGTGTGTGTGTGTGTGTGTGTGTGTGTTTGCACATGTGCATAGGTGCTGGAGGAGGCCAGAGGAGGATGTGCTGGACTCCCTGAAACTGGAATTACAGGTGGTATGCATACTAACCTACCCAATGTGGGTGCAAAGGACGCCACTTCTCTGCAAAAGCAACAAGTAAGTACTCTTGATGGAGGATTGAGGAGGAATTTCCTCCTTCCTGATTCATTTTATAAAAGGGACTTGAGCACATCCAGACTTGCATGTCTGTGGAAAGTTCTGGAACCCATCCATGCAGATTCTGCAAGACAAAGGCATTGCTTCACCGTTTCTCTTTATTTGCAATTAAAATTCTTCAGTTTCACTAAAGGCATTTAAAAAAATCTTGACCTTATGAGTGCAGGCCTCACCACAGATATGTCCAATGACCAGTGATGGAAGCATTGTGAAGAAACTAGACTCCTCTGCCGCAGCAGGCACGGTGATGGCGAAACAACACTACAAGTATCGGTATCAACAGTCCTGGGAGATGGGTTATGAGTGGCAGGGTACTGGGAAAACATAAAAGAAGAAGATGGCTTTCATTTAGAACAATTGAAAGAATTACAACTTAGGATAAAATGTAATAGAAACTGCACTATAACAGCAATGCCACTGTTCTCATCATAAATTGGGTCTCTTCATCCTTGGTTTATTGATGTCTGTATTCAATATTGGAAAGTCATTGTACTTAATATTTATTTTAAGCCTCATCATTTTAGATTTCTTGAGTATCTTGCATTGTTAATTAGACTTTGTGAGACTTGGAAAACAAATTTGATTAGTGAATTTTCCTTAAACTTATTCTTCACATAGTTTTACAAATGGGTGTTGTTTTAAGAAAAAAATACCCATGTGTTTTTTATTCATCAACTGTTATAATTGTTAAAGTGCATTATTATTTCTAATGGATATTTCATGTTCTGAAGGAGACTTTTGAGCTATTTTAATAAAGCTTTTATTCTCATCATAAAACACAATGATTATCCAGGGGATTACAAAACAATCTGGAAGAAAACATTCTACTCCAAGTTTGTTCCTTCCCTCCTATTTGTTGGGTATGTTCTAACAAAGACAAAGGCTGGCAACAGCCTGAGATGGTAGAGGGAATAGTTGGACAGCAATCAGCATGGGCACGGTAGAAAACCTGCTAATTCCAATTACAAACAAAGAATCAATTCAGGTCAATTGCTATAATCAAGCAAGATTGGGCACAGTGGCTGAGTTCTCTCTATATCACTTCCTAATTGTAATAATTCAAGAGAATAATACGTAATGCATTTAGTGAGGAAACCCTGCCAAATACAGAATATTCTTAAGGAAGAAACTAGGAAGAGAAATTGACAGAAATGAGACTATTGATGATTATTATATTTTTAGCTGGAGAAGCCAGTCATGACAAAACCCAGGGGTGACATGTTTTTCAGAATCAGTACCTGGGGCTGGGCAGGAGTGTAGTGGCAATGTGCTTGCTTAGCATTCAGAGGGCCCTGGATTCAAGTCCTCGTGTCACCACCAAGCAAAACAAAATGAATGAATGGGAGTGAGCACCAAATATTTGTCTCTTCAGCCTCTGCTTTGTCCAAAGTAGGTGAAGCCATGGAGACGCAGCTTGAAAGGAAGGGCCAACGGAAGGCCTGCATCACAGGCTGGCAAGGAAGGCAATGCTCGTGGCTTCCAGATGTAGTTCATTGTGCCATTTTACCCACCACACAGCCGGCCAGGGAAGTCTCACATTTCTTCTTTAAGGCTTTTTACATTAGCCATCGGTTTTGTCCGCTGTGGCCACCTAAACAACCCAATGAAAGTCAATACAATAAACATTCTGTAAGAGAGAGAGCATATTTAGCAGTTGTTTGTTTGTCCCCATCCACTCGATATCTTGACATCTTTGGTTTTACAGTGTGATTCTTAAGTCTAGGAAATCTACGCATAAGTTTAAAATAAGATACAATAAACCAAACTGTCTGCTATTCTTGAGTCAGTTACAGAAGCAGGCTGCCAAGAGGACGATGTTACTGAGTTATTTATAGTCTCCCTCATCAATTATAAAATAATATAATAATATGCCTTGGCAACACTGCTTTGTTGTAAATTTCCAGGATATTTTTTAACCACTGTTGAAGGGCAAAATGTTCAGAGGGCAGCATTTTGATCTTTAAAAGTTTGTTGGCATTATTTATCAATAGATTTTAAGGGACAAATAGAATTTGTGGGCATTAGGGAAAGATAACGCGGTGTTTGATGTGTCTCTACATTCCATGTGGTGCTTGCTGTATTTGATGGAATTAGACTCTCTCCTGACCGAGGCACTTTACAACAGTGGAAGTTGGAGGCCAAAGACGTTGTTGTCATTTCCAAAACCAGAGTCAAAATTCTCACCTGGAAGAAGCGTGTGCCCCGGCGCTCCAAATCCGGCTTAGGATCGGTGTCTTGCGCTATTAACATCTGACGATTTTAAAATCCAGAATCTTTTAAAACATTGTAGTCCTACCTCCTTGTCTTGTCATTTCCTCCTCACAAAGAGGAATAATTATTGCCCTCCACTTGCATAGTTTACTAATTAGAGTCTTAACATTGCCATCAAATTAAAATTCGTGAAGAAAGTAAAGCTTCACGATTCTATTCGATAAGGTTTATTATTTCCTGACACAACTGTCTCCTTCTTTGCTTCATAGTATATGAACCATAGAAATATTCCAAGGTCCCCTTTAACTGTCTATTTCTATGCTTTTTAGAATAAAGTCACTGAAGTCCATTCTAGGGCCAGGTATGAGCCCAGACTAGGGATATTAAAAACCACCCCTGGGATTTAACAGCCGAGCAGGTTGATAGATTCCTTTTTGCCCTCCTTCCTTATTGCAGTGAAACTGAGCCAAAGTTGTAATTCTTGAAGAGGTTCTGAATGGGAAATGCAGCTCAAACCTGGGTGCTGGCTGCTCTCTGCATGTTAAAAGGTAATTGAATAGGAGCAAGCCCAAGCACAGTTGGATATGTAGGCTAGAGGCACTAAGTTGCAGCCTCAAAGAGGTCACACTGAAATGAATTTTTTAAAAGGACCATAAAATTGCATCTGAGATAGATGGGGAGCTAAAGCAATATTTAAATGAAATTGTTATGGATATAAGTCACTTTTTCGGCATTATAACTATTTCTAACATAAAATATGTTTTCACTTCATATATAAAACATTGTTATTATTCACATCCTATGACATGTTAACATATTAAAACTTAAATGTTTAATGCATATATTAAACTTTTGTGTCATCATTAACCCAGCTGATGAATTTTCTCAGAAAAAGTAATGGAAAAGATTGATCAAGAGAGATAATTTTTACAAATTAGAACAGAAATATGTAACTCAAATAATGGTGAGATAAAAATGTCTAATTTGAAGTTTCAACCCCCTTCTTTTTCGTTCCTTTCTTTGGGCTCATAGGAGTCCTACCGCCATTTGTTTTCCTATTAAGTGACATTTCAAATACTTTATTATAAACATAAATCACATCTTTCAAAAAGGCAAACGCCAAACTAAATTTGAGATCTGACTTGCATTCTTATGCCCTATCCAAGACTAAATAGATGAGCAGCTGCCTTATAGGGTGAGCAGAGGATAAACAAAGAGAGACAGGGGATCGCCGAAAACATGTCACTGGAAAATGACATCTGCCCTTTTAGCTCACGGATGTCTTCCTCAACCCTGTCACTTCGGTTGACATCTGTTACATATCCTGATGCAAGAAATTGTGGGAGAGACCAATTTTATCTCTAGTTGTCTAGAGAAAATGTGTTTGCAGTGTGTGTGTGTGTGTGTGTGTGTGTGTGTGTGTGTACATGTACACTGAATTTTTAGCTGTCTTGGTTTATTTATAGCTAGGACTTCACTTTTATGGTCTTTTAGAAACAAAAGGATAGATTGTGGTTCGCAGCCTAGTGCACTGATCCCTGGTAATGGATGGTGTGATATATGTTGAAAGTCCTAGATATTCAAATAGACAGCTTCTGTGATGATAGAATTTTCACCATTAAGCCATCTTCTATGAGCTCAAGCTTCTCCAATGGAGTCTTGTAAGATGTACATGTCTTATCTAAGATGAGAGACTCTTGAACATTGATGTTGACTATTACCAGGAGATACATTTAATGGAGACAAGGTCTTTAGAAATTAAAAGGAGGATATGCAACCTAAGGGAAACAGTGTCTAGGAGATATCTGGGAGCTTGATCTGTGCTTTTGCTGCTCTACGATATAATTAACTAGTCTATAGTATCAGTATCCTGCGAGTCTGATAGAAATGCCCATTGTCAGGCTTCATTACACACTCCCTGAAACAAATGCCTTAGAGCCCGGCCTGCATCCCAGCAAAGCCGTAGGTAATGGTGACCCTTGCTAATTGTTTGTGATTTGTGTAAATAATAAAGTATTCAAAATGCCATTTAATAGGAATATGAACAGTAGTAGTATTTCATGAGCCCCAGAAAATCCCAAAGAAAAGGAGGGTTATTAGAATTTCGAGCAAGGTATTTTAATTACATCACTGTTAAAGTTACATATTTTTATTCTGGTTTAATTTTGAGACCCCCTGACAGCAAAGAAAGAATGAATAAGCAAAGCAGAAAGACACATCCCACATAGCATCTATATTTACAATACAATACAAAACATGACCTCAACTATGTAAACCTCAAAATGACGACATGACATTAACATTTCAGTGTGGTCTTATATTCAAACACTCATGATACTCCTGGAACAGCCCATGAAGATGTTAATAACATGTCAATTATCTCAGAGCTTGAAAAGTGGGACCAGGGTTATACTCAGTGAAGAGGCAAACGTTTTGGGGTGAAGGGACATAGCTCTGGAGGGAGAGGGGCGGAGAATAAGGCTGCTGACTCAGCAGGAAGAGGAAGTAAGTGCTGGGCTGACGATGGTCTGTTGGCCTCAGGACACCAGAGCTGAGCTGAGGACCTTGAACCCCTATATGATCATGGAGGGTCCCCCCAGCCTGAACAAAGGACACCTGATGTGGCTGAGGGATGACTCAGAAGGAACCTCTGATTCTAAAAAAAGTAAGATTTCTTAAAATTCTTTTGTTTGAATCAAAATAAAGAATCACAGCTTATGTACTTCTACCGCAAAAGCCAATTTGGTTGTCTATAGAGAAAGTAGAGAAGTAAGGTAAATGAGGAACAAACTAGACGGTCGTGTATCCCTTTCTCAGGAAGAAGTGGTGTTTTCCAATTACAAGTATTGTCTTGAAGTTCTTATCTTTTGTTACACATGTATTACAAAATGAACTTGTATATTATATATGCAGGAATACATAATCATATATGTACCAAAATAGAATCATTTCTGTTACTTTACCATCAAATTATTTACATATATCCTAAGCATGTGTTTATTACCAATACGCATTCTTCTGTACTATTTTCAATGGCTCCTGAGCAATGGATTTCATGGGTGCACTGTAATGTGTTTACCAAGGACCTAGCTGTTCCATGTAGACCGTTTCTGTTTTCCAACTGTTATAAACAGTTCTGTGGTGATTTATCCTGATAAAATTCTATGTCTCATTACTATTTCCTTTCAATAAAATTTGAAAAATGTATTAAAATTGTGTTATTACTAAATATTTGTCTGTCCTTCTACCTAACTGGCTCGAATGGGGAATCTAGAATGTGCCTCTGCTGAGTTTCATCTTATTAGATTTTTTTCATTGCTCAAGCCTGCAGTGAAGTTGTCAAAGTCTAATTATGCCATCAAATGAATTCACTATTGTACCCTGCTTTGTGGCACCTGGACATTTGTACCTATGCCCCATTCAGCTGTACAGGTTTTATTAGATGCCCTAGAAGCAAGACAGTTTCCAAGTCCATATTTTGGGGTATGTATCCAAGATAATATGGTACGTACACTCTGCAGAAGTGTCCCTGCTAGGATTCCATATGCACAGCACTGATAACAATGTGTTCCGCAATATGGTGCATTATACATAATAGAGCATTTGGGGAAACCGGGTTTATGTTGGGCCACTAAACAAGGTATCAGTAACAAAGGCAACAAAAGACCTGCATGGGACACTCTAGTGAACCAATCTTTATTTTCTCTATGACTGTAAATTCCAAGGAGAGTTTTATGTTACTATTGAGCACTCCAATCATGGCAGTCTTGGATCTAAGCTGCAGCCTTCTTTATTAATTAACCATTTCAAGATGAGGGAGAGGCTGCTTGGCAGATGAATTCATCCTTACTTGGGGCTTTTCAGGTAGCTAAATATAATGATTCTAGAAGCTTCTAGTAACTTCAGTCACTAATGTAATTCCAGTGTATGGTTATTTTTGTGTGTTCTTTTTAGCTTTTCCCCCCTTAAGATAATGCCTTTTATGGAGGTTGTGTATGTGTGTATGTGTGTACAAGTATGTGAACACGCACACATGTTTGTGTGTGTGGTGTTTTTGTCTTTACAGTGCTGAAAGCAAGCTCTGTCCCTTTGAGCTGTATGTTCAACTAGGGCCTTATCTGTAAGTGTGTGAAAACTTTCCATAACTGTTTCAAAATATTAATAAACAAAGAAAGATTCAAACCTTTACCACACTGTTTTGTTTTTGTTTTTGCTTTTTTATGTAATATCCAACACTTGACACTAAGGAACCATGGATCACAGCACATCAGAAGTCATGGTCAGCACCTGAGTGTCTAAGAAAGCATCCAAATTCGGATACATAGTTAATTCTTTATACAAACTTGCATCTTCATAGTAAGCTGGTACAATAAAGACAATACATAGCCTCTTGTCAATCAGTATATTCAGCAGTGAGTTCAGGACAGAGGATGCAGGATGCAGGTGTTCACACCAGTGGGCTCTGCTGCACTGTGTCTGTAGAAGTCTTCTTTGACTCTGGAGAGAGATCATACTCATGGAACTTTGTTATAGCCTATTCCCACAAGATTATCCAAATTCTCCCCGGGTTGTGGTGGTGCACGCCTTTAATCCCAGCACTCGGGAGGCAGAGGCAGACAGATCTCTGTGAGCTTGAGGCAAGCCTGATCTACAAGAGCTAGTTCCAGGACAGGCCCCAAAGCTACAGAGAAACCCTGTCTCAGAAAACTGAAAAAGAAAAAAAAATCCAAACTCTCACCAATATATAAATAAAGAAGAACTAATTAGCCTGAAAGAAAATCTCTGAGACATGAAAGAAAGCAAATCTTGTCACAGTGATGAGATGCTCACTGACACACATTCCTTCTTGGACTCTATTATTTTATTACCTTATTTTTGTTTGCAGGGATGTGGTATGCATTCTTCTTCTCTTCTTCTGTTTAGATGGTTGATTGGAGAGCTGTTTTTAAACTGTCCTTCTTTTGAACACTTGGTTGGAAGGCTACAAATCTTTACATGTTGTAACATGTGTTTTCCCAGGTCTTGAAATTCTGTTTTCCTTACCACTTAGTCAAAATATTTTCTAACAGTCTATCTTTTATTTAAAACCCACACAGTATTTAGAAGTTCATTACCTAATTTTCAAGCAGTTGAGGAGATTTTTCTTGCTTGCTTTTTCTTATTGACATCTCAGATAATTTCTCTTTGGTCAAAGAATACACTTTGAATGGCCCCAGTCCTTTGAAATGTATTGAGATCTGCTTTAGGAGCCAGCATCCGGTCAGTTTGAGGAGTATCTCACATGCATTCTGTTGCTGTTGGATGACGTGTTGTCAACTAGATCCTATAGTTAAGTGGATTGGGGGGGGAACATAGTTATCCTTGGCCCTTGATAATCAAACCCTCAAGCAATTGTCTTTCCTTCTCTGCTGGAGGGTCCTAGGACTGCCTTCTTACAACAGAATACGTTCATGTTATAGAAGATTGAGCCATCTGCATGAATGGACATTTCGTTGCTGGTTTTGTTGAAGGAAGCATGCATGTTGAAGAGACCTCTGTGATAGGAAACCAAGACCAGCAATGAGCTATCGAGATAGTAACTTTAAGCCAGTATGAAGTTAGAAGCTGTGCTCTGGCTGGCCAAACAGCTTGCAAGGCAGAGAATTCTACAAAGAAGCTTGTGATCTTGGAAGTGACTCCCTACCTTGCTAAGCTCTGAGACAAAACTGCAACTCCAAGCTGTACCTGGATCTCAGTTTTCTCATGATGCTCTCATAGTGAAGGGATTAGACAGACAATAAGAGACTTTTAACCTACAGAAACCACCAGATACTAAGTTATGTGTCCAGAGTCAGTAAATCTGTATCAATACGTTATTCAATAATAGAAGAGTACAATGCTGTTTATAGCTTTAGTGCCTATACTGAAACTTTGTGACTTTTTCACATTAAAGGGAGGTTGAAGGGAATGGTGAATTATCTCCACTTTTGTAGTATTCTTTCTTCTTTAAGTTCTACAATATTTTGCTTTATATATTTTGAAATTTATTTTTTTTTTAAATTTTTAATCCTTGGTTTTTCGAGACAGGGTTTCTCTGTACCTTTGCAGCCTGTGCTGGAACTAGCTCTTATAGATCAGGCTGGCCTTGAACTCACAGAGATCTGCTTGCCTCTGCCCCCCGAGTGCTGGGATTAAAGGTGTGGGTCACTACCACCCAGCTTGAAATTGATTTTTAAAATGTGTGTCTATGGTATGTGTGTGTGGTTGAGGGGTAAACATGTGTCATGGGGCACAGTTAGATGCCAGAGGATTCCCTGTGGTGCTGATGTTTTCTTTCCACACTGGTACAGGCAGGGTCTCTTGTTAAGCACAGTGTATGCTAGTCTGCTGACCATGAACTCCTAGAGATCCTCCTGTCTCTGCCTCTGATTTTCCCTTCGGCACACTGAGATTCCTAATTCTTCCCCATTCAACACATTTTCTGAGGATCAGTAGATCTGAACTTTGGTCCTCAGGCATGACAAACATGGGATTTATCTACAGAGTTGAATCTCTTCAACCGTTGAAGTTCATTTTTATTTTTTCTAATTTAATATCTATTCTTTGGGAATTTCACATCATGCACCCCAATTCTGCTCATTTCCAAGCCCCTCCATATCTGCCCTTCGCTCCTATAGCATCCCCCCAAAAGGAAAATTTTAAAAACTATTAACCACTTCACCTCTCTGTCTTTCCTGCCTCTTAACCACCTCTTTATTCACCTTAGTGGCAATGGAGGCTGTGGTGTGTCACATAGTATACCCATTTGTCCCCTCTACCTTGCTTACACATGTTCATTGTAACTAGCTGTTCATCTGGTTCAAGGCCTCTGGTCTCTGGCACATCCATGGCCCATGTTACGATAAAAGGCTACATGGATGCCTAGGTTCTGGGTCTGGGCCACCACCTCAGGCCATGTTGGTGTTAGAAGACATATCACCATTAGGGCCATGCTAAGCTGAATGGCCTGCACTGCCACTTGGGGCAATGATGACATCAGGGCCTGAACTGCCGTGTCTAGGGCCAGGGCCATGTCTAGGTCCATGACCCTAGAGAAGAGCTAGTGTCTATGCTGATGTCCCAGGCTTCAGTAATCACTGAAGATCAAGTGAATGTCCAGGGCCTGGCTGATCTGAGTGGCCTGTGCTGCAATAGGAGCCATGGTGACACCCAGGTCTAAGATGTGACCAAGGGGTATGTGTGGATCTGTGACCCTAGAGAGGCCAGGGTCTGTGTTGATATCCATGGCTCCCAATACCAATGAAGTCCATGTGGATGCCAGGTAGTCTGGGTCACCACCTGGTGGGACCATGTTTGTATCTGAGGACCATACCGACACTGGGGCCATGTAGGCCCAAGTGGTATATACTGCCACCCAGGGTCATGGTGACATCTGGGCTCAGTCTGATGCTGAGGACCAGGTTTGAGTCCTTGGTAGTACCGCAGCCAGGATCTACGTTGATGTCCATGACCTGTGTTGCACCAAAGACCACAAAGATTCCTGAGATCTGGGCTGACACCTAAATCTCATTTTTAGTTGCATACACATTGAGAACTTTTCTATCTTCCTGGTTAGCCTTCCTCTTGTATCATTCATGGCCAAATGCTTTCCATCTTGGTGGTAGAGTTCATGCATAGGACTGCCCTGCCGGTAACTCTTTTCTCCAGCTAGTTTTCAACAATGCTTGGATGATGAGACCAGCCATTGCTCTCTTTCCTCAACCTGGCTAAGCATCAGCCTGCTCTGAGTCTGCAAGTCGATTCCACGTCACTCTTGACATGAGACCAACTATAATCTGTCCAAATATTGATTCTACCCCTGTTATTCTAGGTAATGTTACCTTAAAGATTCTCACATGCAATTTGGCAAAATGCTCTTTCATATTTCTCTTTCTGTATCAGTTTGAATGTTTGTGTTGATCTGTTTTCCAGTTTCCCCAATATTTGTGTTTATAAGTGTAATCAGTTTTCTCAATCCCCACATGAATTCTTAACATCCAAGATTCTAGGGCTATTTAGTGAGTACTTAAGCCACATCAGCAGTGTTTTAATTTCCTTTAAAGTCAAACAAATATTCTGATAAGTACTTTTATTTTCACACTTTCTACCCCTTATGGTAAGGAAATACAACCTTCAAACCCCAATTAGTCAATGAATGAGGAAGGGTATTATATGCTATGGTGAAACTGATGGTATAGAGAAAATGTACAGCATTTGCCATCAATAGGGAGCATTGAAATCTTAAAAAAAGTTACATAGTGATTGAAGCAAAGCCATTGGATTCAAGTTTAATGAACGTGAAGATCTTAGGCATATATGCTTCTTAAGAAAAGTTATTCTAGATAGCTCTGAAGCTAAAGACATTCTAGAACACTGAAGGAATAGGAAAGAGAAACATGTTTGTCTTGCAAAGTGAAAAATATGCTAAGAGATCCAAGAAAAACCAGGAAGCAGGGTGGTAAAGAAGGAACACAGCAAACATAGATACTAGAGATGCTCATGTAGTGCAGGCCTATAGCCGTATAGCTTAGGAAGATGAGGCGGGGGATTTTGAGTCCGGGGCCAGTTTGGGCTACATAGTGAGTTCTAAGCTAGCCTCTGATATGTAGTGAGGTCCGTGTTAAAACAAAAACATGATAAAGTAATATTACACAGCAAGGCATCACTAAAGAACAAAGGAGAGGATCTTCCTGATATGGTGAAGACTGTAACTTTCCTCTGTCGTGGTGGGATGAAGGGCCTTTGTACTCTTGATCTTGCAGGAGCTGTGATTATCAGCATAAAATATGCACATGGCAGGACTCAACAATCTATTTTTCTACCATATTATGGTGAAGCAAGGGATCATACGGCTTCACCCTTCCCTGAGGGTCTATAGGCAGTTAATGGTTGCTGAGGATGAGAGACATTTTCTTCAGTGGTGTAGCCACTTTGTAAACAGACTTTCAACCATGCTCTTGTAAGCAACCCCAGTTAAACTCATGTCACAAAAACTAAATAAATAAGATAATTTCTTCATTTCTCAGTCTGCCTTTGGACTTGTCTGTAACTTTTCTTTGCAGAACAATTGCTTTCAGGGTCTCCATACCTCGTGTTCCTGTGTTTCTCTCCATTTTCAAGGTAAATGTCTTGGGGTGTTGATAAATGGGAACGTTCAGCTCGTGCTGAAATTCCAAATCTGTCTCAGTTGGAGGGTGAATCCCGGGGCAATGATTTCCTTGTCAGTACAATTCTGCATTTAGGATTTAAGTAAAGACACTGAAGCTAACTTAAAGGTGTCTCTTTTTTAATTGAATTTTTTCTTTTCCCCTGCCTGCTTGGGGCATTTTGTCAGGTATTTTGATAGATATTTCCTGAGAAGTTTTGCATTTCCCTGCTTCTTTCCTTTAGTAATGGGGACAGTAAGGATGCTGCCTTTTCAGAGCCCGTACTTGCTTTCACTTTTCTCAAAAATCAATTACTGCAATTAGTATTGTGTGTGTGTGTGTGTGTGTGTGTGTGTTAGTCTTAGTGTCTGTATGTCATTGTAAGAATGTGGAGGTAAAAGGAAAACTTTTAGAGATCAGTTCTTTCCTTGCTTCATGGATTGAAGGACTTGAATTCGGGTCATGCATTTTATGGGACAAACACTAATGTTTGTGTTTCCCTGCATTTTCAAGGTAAATGTCTTCGGATGTTGATGAATGGGAACGTTCAGCTCGCTGTTGTAATTCCAAGTCTGTCTCAGTTTTTTGCTGCCCTTTCTCAGGCTGAGCCATCTCTCAGGCCCCCATTCTTGCATTTTTAATTAATATGTTTACTATTTTCTGAATTTAATATACATACAATTGCTCCTTTGTTTACTTCTCATAGTTGAGCTTTTTTGTTTACTTGTTTGCTTGCTTATTTGTATTTATTTATTTGTAAAGCACTGGGGATTGAACCTAGGGCCTTGTGCAAAGATTCTTAACACTAAAATATACCTCTAGCAGGACCTTAAAACAACACATTGTATTTTAGTATATTTTACTGCATATTAAGAAAAACAGCTTTGAGCTGTCATAATACCTTAAAATTTCTTACTGATATTTCCTCTGATTTTATAATACTTCAATTATACAATTACTACATTATTATTTTTTGGTCTTGATTATAAATAAAAGTGTCCCTGTAGTATTTTTTTCTTCTTCAAAACCCAATTATTCATCTATTGAAGCTCAATGCGCATGAAAATTTCTCCAGCTAAAGCTTGTGAACATAGTTGTTAATTCTGATCTGTGTCACCTCACTCCTGAATTCCCCAGCAATGACATTTGATCTAAGGCAACATCTTTTTTTTTTAACTTTCCTGTCCCTTTCACTAATCCATACTGTCACTTGGGTGAAGTCTTCACTTTCTTTTTTCCTTACTGTGTGAAAATAGCTTCATCCTATACTTCCTGAGTTGATCTCCATGATTTACTACAACTCCAGTGGAGTAAAACTTAAGACTTTATTCCAGTCTATTTCTCTAAATTCTTGTCCTCCAATCCTTTGGTGTTAAGGATCAAGCCAGGGGCCTTGAATATGCTAAGCTGAAGCCACATCCCTAGTCTTCAGCTCTCTTCTAAACCCTCAGGAATGAACTGTTCACCTTCCCGTAACGTCCAAAGTTCCCTGAGTTTCCTGGCTGTCACTCTGGCATGTTCAGTTCCTCACTGAGAATGGATTCAATAACAGTTTCTGCCTTCATACTGCACTCTGTGGATATTGTCCCCAGTGTGCTCCTATGGTGTTTGCCTCGTAAATATCACATCAAATCTTTAGACCGACTGCATCTTTCTCGTGCTTCAGTATTCAGCATTCTTCTGCTAGACTCTTGAGGGCAAGGTCTTCATTTTACTCTTTGTGTCACCAGCGATTAATACACTGCCTGAACCACTGCGGACAAAACTAAGCATTTTCAATGGATCAAAATATAAATGAGCTGATGCATCTGGGTCAGTAGGCATCCATCACTGTTTCAAAAAAAAATTGCTGAAAGTGTGGCCCTCAGGTATTGTGAAAACAAATTTATCTTTCTATATAAAGGAAAAATGAAATTTCACAGAGAATATTAAATATCTTGCTCCACTGGGGTATTTATGAGGCTTCTGAATTGAATTGGAATTCCTTCTTCAATATAAATCCTAGATACAAGTCAAGTGTTCTTAGGGGACTGATACTAGAAAAGGAAACAGAAAGAAAACCAAACATTAGGTTTTAGTCTAAGAATTTAAGTGCTTTCTTAAGCCCACCAATATAATCAGATTTATATTTATTTTTACAGAAATGTTTGCTCTGCTAATGCATTCCTAATCAAATAATGGGTGTTGCATGATGGAAACTTCAAATAAAGTTCTTAAGGCTGTCAAAAAGTAAATAAGCTAACTAGAATTGTATTTCTTTGTTTCCCAGTGGACCTCATAAATGCATGGGTAGGACACAGTGCAGTTAGAAAGAGACACATAGGCATGCAGATGCTAGTAGAGCTAACATTTTATCCTCTGGCCCTCACCCACCCCAAATACTAATTTTATTTTTATCTCTGATGAGGTATGTTAAATGTCATATATTTCACAATCTATTTTTTATTTATTTGGTTTATTTTTGATTAGTTCTTTAATGCCCCAAATAATACCAGGAAAAACTTCATTAACTAATGGAATTTGTTAAGCATAAAAATAAATTTTGTGTATTCTTTCATTACATTGTTTTTATAGATGTTCACATGGAATTTGTCTCATGAATGAAGATTTAATATTTAAGTTGTACAATAGAATATAAGATTGCACATTAAATACTGTCGAATACTATGTTAGATCAGTTTGAAGTTGATTTTAAAACATTTGTTTTGGTTTTTTGCACCTCACAAAATTATTTGCTAAGCCTGGCAAGGTAACCTACCGTCACAAAACCAGCACTAAAGAAGTAGATACAAGGGGATTTCCTCAAACTTAATGCCAGCTTAGGTTATGTAGTGAATCCTAAGACAGCCTGAGATACATTATGAACCCTGTCTTAAAAGAGAGATAGAGAAAGAAAGAAGGAAAGAAGAAAGAATGGAAAATAAATGTCTTTGCTTTGATGTTTACAGCCAATTCAACATTTACTGGAGAAGTAATTTTGGATAGCCATTTTTAACACAGTGGAATATGGACTATTAACAATGAAATATTCATGAGTGAAAACATGAATTGATTTTTCAGTGGTATGATTCATAAGACATTAGTAATCAAGCCAAGCTTTGTGAGACATCACTTTGAAAGATTTCATTAAAACTGATTCGAAAGCACTGGAATGAAGTGGCAGAAGTTCAGATTGTCTGTGTTTACTCTTGATTGAAATCTCTTTCAATAAAAGAATGGGAACAGCAGGTCACAAGTTCAGCTTTTCTAAGTTTGAGAATCTGCTTCATTAGAGGATTTGGGTTACACATTGTCAGACAGTATGAGCAAGACGAGATTGCTGTGCTCTGAAGCCACTGAAAATGTGCAGTATGAAGGACTTCACAGCACAGGGAGCATAGTCAGTGGCTGTGGGGCTTTGAATGAGTAATGTCCCCTACAGGCTCATGTGCTTGAACAATTGGTCTCCAGTTGGTGGTGCTGTTTGGGTAAGTAACAGAACCTTTAGAAGAAACAGGCTTTCTAGAGGAGGCAGGCCATTAGGAAGGGAGCAGGGGGAGGACTCTTGCCCAATTACACTTCCGGCTCCTTCTCATCCCGGGTGCAGTTGACATGTGATTAGTCAGCTTCCTGCTGCCATGTCTTCCTCACCATTGTAGACTCCTCCTCTGGAACTGTAAGCTGAGATAAACTCTTTGTTCTTTAAGTAGCTTATAACTGTGCTATTTTACCACAGCCACAGAAAGTTGACTAGTATGGGTTCCTCTGAAGGTCACTATCTCCTCTTATATACGATGGGAGGGAAAGAATGCTCTCATTAACATAAAAAACCCTGGGTTTTATCATTTAAAATTAAAAATAGACTAATAAAAATAAAGATTGTCTCTGTATTTATTTGTCTCAATTTGTACAGAACAATATCCCAGAAAAATATGCTCATTGAAAAAACTCATACTATATTGTTATTTGAAATAGTCATAACAGGAACAATCACAACATCTACCTTCATGCCATAGCCCTCACCATCCAGAGTCTGTGGTAACATTTAATTTCAATTCTTCTTTGGACAGAGTCTCAGTTTAAAAACAAAACAAACAAACAAAAAGCCAATAAGTAAACTGAAGCTCAGAGTAGGGGACTCTAGTTTCAAACCCTTTCTCCAGAAAGGAAAAAGGTCTGTGTGAGTGGGAGTAAGGAAACAATAGCAACAGAAGCAGCACAATATAGTAACTGGTGACGATATTTATCTGAGAAAACAAAGCAGAGGAGTTACGATATGAACTCATATTCTTTTGCGATTTCCTGAGTGATTTCTTTTACTCAACAAAGCCAGGGACCCTTGCAAATGTGCAATGCCACAACTTAGCAGCTCTCTAGGGTCCAACAAGTGAATTGGTTCAGTCGGATCATGCCTTCTCTAGAGAAATAACAATGCAGGTCTGGGATTTTTTTTCACTTCTGCTTTTGCTACTTCAGGTCCCTGTGGTGAATCTCAGTGTAGCTTCACCTTTGTTCAGGGATTTAGGTTCCACATGGAAGCAGAATTTGGTGGTAGTTCTCAGCCACCTCCTGGTGGCCATCTCCGAGGCAGACATCAGATGGTGAGAGAAAGACAATCTGCCACTTCCTGAGAGCTGTACTCTAGGAGATCCATATACAAACAAGGATTTCTTTCCTATTCTTATGAACAGGGACTCCTCAGACCCTGCCTTTGCAACTGTTGACTTTCTGGTCCCTCCACCATTCTCCTTTATGTGCATTCTGAATCACCTCCAGGCTGGCTTGGCTTGTTCTACCATCATCTTTTCCATCTTTTCTTTTCACAGCTGGAAGCCAGTGCACTTTACAGCATGTTGGATCCTGCCACATCTTTGTTCTGCATCTGCCCCTGATTCTCACTTTGGTCAAAGTAAAATCAGAAAGCTGATCATCAGGGTATGTGCAGCATTAGAACAAAGGAAGGGAGAGTGAGGCAGTTGGGACCTGGCAAGGCTTGTCAGGTATTTATACCCATATAAATATATGGGTATATATGGGATATATATATATATCCTTTATATATCCTTTACGTATTTATATATCCTATATGATTTATATATCCTTTATGTCCCATTGAATTCTGATTCCCATGTCATCATATAAGTGCTGTACATAGAAAATCGATTCAACCCTAAAGCCCATGCTTCAGAAACTCCAGCCTTGTAAATGAGTTTCTAATTAATAAAGCCTAGACTTTATTCCATCATAAAGAAACCTTTTGTAATTATGTTTAATGTAGAATGAACCCATTTTTTACTACAGAGGGAGATACCATCCCCTAAATACCAACTCTGCTTACTTAGTCGTGAACAAAAATTTTAGAAGGCAAATAGAAAATACAAAAGACAAGAACTATCTTCTGATGTTCAAAATACAAGTCTATATTGTTATGTTGTAAAATATTCTTGGTATATTTCAGGATGACCAAAATAGTTCATTGCAAACTATTCTAATAATAAGAGTAGATGGTTCCCGTGGGTTCTGTGTCTTTGGTGTAGCCCAGTCCTCAAAAGTATCTTCACACTATAGCATCAGTTGAAAAATCTAAAAGTCTCATGTAAGTATTTTGGCCCCAAAGTGAAACATTTCATCCTCTAAAGCAGGGACAATAGGCTCCTCCTGCCTATACTTCAATTTGAACCACAGTGACTTCATGTGTAAACTTCAGAAATGAAAGAACAAGTCCCTTACTGCAAACACTGCCACACGGCAGATGGTGGGGCAGGCACGGGCTAGTCTAAAGTTACCGGAGCTTCAGTTTGGAAAGGAGGAAATGAACTATGCAGAGGAGTCAGCCCATGGTTGCATAGCTGTCTACTGTGAGAAAGCCGTTTATCCCCATGTACACACACAAACTATGCTTAAATCTTCCTTCTCTCAACCAGAAGCCTGCACAGGACTGTATGCTTTGTAAGCTGTGTGTGTGTGTGTGTGTGTGTGTGTGCGTGCGCGCGCGAGCGTGCTTGAGCTTTATCCTTGACTAATTTATAGAAGTATTTATCTTTAACTTAATATTTAATGTTTACACAAAGGGTTCAACACAAACAATTTATTTTTTAAACTTATTTTCCAAGTTCTCACCTGTGACTAGACCTTGTGGTGAATCATCTATCTCTCCCTCCAGCAATGTCAGTGTTTCAAGCCTTACACTGAGGACTTCGATCTCATATCTCATTGGAGTTGGATTTTGTGCCAAGTGAGAGAGAAGAATCTAGGTGTTTTTTTGTCTACATGCAGGTTCCTCATTTCTGCAGTGCCCAGTTTTCATCACGGTGGCTCTGCAGTGTAACTTAAAATCATGGGAGTCCATGAGATCAAAAAGCTCCTGCTAAGCAAAGGAAAAGAACAGCTGAGCGAACAGATAGCCTAGAGCAGGGCAGAAAGTCTGTCCTACAGTTCCGCTGGGCAAAGCATTAATATCTAAAACATGGGAAGACCTGAATATGACATTAAACTTTACGAGAACAATCAAAATTTATGCCACGGATCTAAACAAACGGCTAGTAAACATTTTAAAAAAATGTTCATCACCAAGAAGAAAACCCATTATGTACTTTCAATAATAAATTTTGTAACATTTCTTCATTATTACAAATAACATATTTTCAGATTTTCTAATATAGCCATAGCAATGGTATTGTCAACACATAAACCTAGCTATTATTCAGATTTTCAGTGATTTATCATAAAAGCAACAAATTCTATCAGTATCTAACTCATTCCTTCTATACTGTCCCAAGAAGATTAGAACCATTTTCCCTGGATTGAATATATATATTCCGCTTCATGCTAAAATCAAACATCTCGTGTAATAGCATTGAGAGGGGATCTTTAGGAAGTTGTTAAGTTCTGGGAACTCCAACCTCATGAATAGGGTTAATAGCACTACAAACAGTTTCTAGAGAACTAGCTAGCTTCATTTTCTTTTCTTCTACCAACTGAGGAAGGAGGAAAGTCCAGCATCACATGGCAGTGGTCAGCAAAAGTGTCAGACTGAATCTATGATCATTCAATTTTGGACTCCCCAGAAAACAACCCTGTGAGAATGCTCCTGTCCATGTTTACAAATTACTAAAAGCCCTTCACCCCAAAACCTTGAGGTAAAGGGTTGATTGTCAGCATGTGGCACATGGGGTAACCTTCAGGGAAGTGGTTCTCAACCTTCCTAGTGCTACAACCCTTTAACTTAGTTCTTCATGTTTTGATGACTCCAAACCATAAAAAATATTTTCATTGATACTTCATTACTGTAATTGTGCTACTATTATGAATCGTAATGTAAATATCCAATTTTCCTGATGGTATTAGTCCACCCCTGTAAAAGAGTCATTTGACCCCCACCACCTTTACGTTCAGAACCACCGTGTTAGAAGCTGAGATCTAACAGAAGGAAGTTCAGTACTTAGAATATTAGGGACTTGCTTCCCACCTCACTCACACCCACTCTGCTTCCATCCACCATGAGGTGAGTGTCTTTGTTCCACCATGTGTTCCCTGCACAGGCTACCATCACACAGGCCCACAACACTACAGAACGAAAGCCTGGAACTGCATCGAGACCACTTTTCTCCCTTTAAGTCCTTTACTTCTCTTACAATAGAAAGCTGACCGACCCATTCCATCGTGGGCTTTTTAAAAAGCACTACAAGGAGACAAAAGCACCACGGTGACCATGCAGCTGTGACCCACCCCGGTGAAATGACGCAACCATGTACAGAACAGGAGAGTCCCAGGCACAGCTTGGCAGTAGCAATATTTCACAGTTGCAACAACCAAAACCTTTTGTGATTTTCCTAAAAGTGAAGGGCTCTAACGGAAATCTTCAGGTCATATTGGAAAATTTGCCTTTGACTTCACGGGGAATTTTTGAGCCCACAAGATTTCTTAAATATTACAAATTCGAGTACATAATTTTGTCTGATTCTGTAGAATCCATAATAGAAAAACTAGTGCAATTTCTGTGGCATCATCCAAGTGTCCTGCTGTAAGATGATAATTACAGTTTGCCTAGTTCTCAAATTAAAGGGCCTTGTCTCCATTTCACGTGACAGTCACAAGGCAAGCTATTCCACATTTGTGCCAGTTTTGGTTGTAAATCCAGGCATTCCTACAGTCCATCTCTCAGTGTTAGATGATTTGCTTAAATTACATGTCAAACTCATTTATAAGACTATACTTAATGCCGGGCGGTGGTGGCGCACGCCTTTAATTCCAGCACTCGGGAGGCAGAGGCAGGAGGATCTCTGTGAGTTCGAGACCAGCCTGGTCTACAAGAGCTAGTTCCAGGACAGGCTCCAAAGCCACAGAGAAACCATGTCTCGAAAAAACAACAAAAAAAAGACTATACTTAAACAGCAGTTTTATAATAAAAGATATGGATGAGGAACAGTCTAATGAAACACACACGCAAAGCAAGCCATAGGAGGGCCCCATGACTGAGCCCTTCTGTTTTTGTGTGGTGCGGGGTCCTTCCAGCACATCAAGATGTGCACTAATCAGGGGGGATTCCAAGCCTGGAGTTTTGCATGGGGTTTCCTTATGGAGTTACAACTGATCAAACTGTTAAGCAGTAGTTTGTACTTAACCTTGAACTTCCTCCTCCCTTTAGAGGTGAGATATGCCACTGGGGGAAAAAATGTAACCCTCTAGGGATGTGCCTATCTTTCTGACTTGGGCAGGTTCTCTTTGAAAGCTAAGGGTTCACTTCCTTTCACGTCAGCTTAACTCAGGGAGGTTTTGTTATCAATGCAAGATCTACACCTATCACTCACTTCACTCTTGCTGAAACTGTATGTCAGGAATTGTGAAAGAAGATCAGATATTTTCTTTACTCCATCCTAAATATTTAACAAGATCTTGTCACAGCTGTTGTGAATACAGCTCCTGTTTCAAGGAAGAACAGTCAGAGCAGCCGGGTGTTGAGAAATCAGACAGCGTGGGAGGTGGTTTGGAAGGAGGACCACAAGTAGGACATTTACAAAGAGCAACGATCAATGAGGAAAAACATATCATACACATTTCAGATACATTCTTGCTCATGGGCAAATAATTTCAAGTGATTGGATCCTAATGTATTACTAACATGCCTGGATTGGTGGGAGAAACCCCATGGAATTGTTCATCTCATCATGAATAGTTAGTTTATACAGCCTGGAAGAAAAAAGATTTAATTTTAAGATGGAATGAGTTTAGTTTCTCAGTATTTTTTTCCTGCTAAGAACAGCTGTTCAGAGATAGTTGCCTATTCCCCAAATTCCCCTTGCTGGGACCCCAGAGAAATTGTCTCAGTGAACTCAATAAGAATCACATTATGGGGAAACTCACCAATCCTCATTTTATTATTTGCAAATTACAGTTAAGCAGTGTCAATACTTTACTCTGTGTGGCCATAAAAATCCTATGCTATTTGGAAAAGGTCACATAGGACACTGGGGCAAAGACCATGTGGGACGCCCAATGGCAACAGAAATGTTCTTTCTAGAACTGACACAAATTTAATTTGAGATTATGCACAATTGTTTAAGCAGTATGAACTACACTTTACTTATTTGTCAAGTGAACAGATTGGAATTTTATATGCTAGCTTCAAATGCAGTATTTTGTCATTTGGTTCCCTTTGTCTGGAAGTTAGAGGACAATAATCCGACCTGTATACATAGAGACACACACAAGTCAAACTAGCATTTTACACACATTCTCAGTACTTCAAGGACATAAAGAACTGAAAATATGGATCTCTTAAAGAAATATAAAGGAATATATTCTAATTTTCATTGCTTACCATGAATATATACTACTTAATACAAACATAAAACACACATTTTCTAATGGGTCACATATAACCTGCCACCCACTCGACTGACACTTTCCTCCCGTCATTACCAAAGCCATTAGCACCTTCACCCTCGCCTAAGTTTGTACCTTTGCTTTTTCCATGAAGCTTCCACTCCTGCTTTGGCCAGGGAGTTCTGCAGGAATTCACCATCGTCATACATGCACGAACACAGGTGATGCGACGTTAATGTCCCATGGAACAATAGTAAATAATGGGGCAAGAGCAAGTTTGATGGCTACCTGTACTTCCCATTCCTCAGTGGCTCAGGTCTGGTAGTCATTCTGTACAGCTCCTCTGAAGGCCCCGGTGGGAGGAGAGCTGGTGCCCTCGGAAGTGGCCAGTTCCTAACTATGTTTTTCTTGGTTTCTCTTTGCTTTCTGTTTCAACCCTGTCTCCTCTCTGTGCTCTGTAATCACTTCCCCAATAAGCTACCTGCATATGAGCTAATGGCTCAGCCTCTGCTTGGTTATTCCAAGGCCATAAAAACTAGCACTAGAAATTTAAAAAACAAGCAAACAACAACAACAACAAAAATTCATACCTTAAAGAGGAGATTCTGGAAATGGACCATTTATTGGGTCTATGGAAGCAAGGATGCTTTAGCTGGCTGTAAGCCAGATGGTCATTAACCTTCAAAAATATTACAATTCCAAAGACTCTCATCAGGGGTGGGCTAGGATGAACTGCAGGTGGAAATTAACCCTTGACTGATCTTGACCAATGTGGAGTTTCTGGTAAACATCAGCTTATTGTAGTATTTCATTAACTGCATTAGAAAACCTTGCAAAAAGTAAATACAGAGTTCTCATCCTATAATCTTCAGCTTCCAGTGTGCTGCAGAAAACAGACATCTCCATGCTTACAAAGTCCTTATGCTCTTTACCCACTAGGCGGATTGTGCTGAAAACCAAATGTCAGATTTCATTGTAAGATGTGCAACATTTGTGGAGGAGGAGGTCTTAACAAATGCTCATCTATCAGAGCCAGAACAACACGGTAGACCAAAGATATGACCCCACCCATGTTCAGCTTCCTGAACCAATGGAGCTGTTGGAGCTACACAAGCATAAGTGAGCGATGATTTCTGATAGCATGGATGACTCAAGGGCAGCTGTGAGACCAAAACCCAAAGCATCATGGGTGATGACGCACAAAAGCTACATCTCTGTCTAGCTTACAGGCTGTTGCACACCAGCTCTACAGACAGCTCCACCCTCATGGCTGTTTTTCACTGTTTATACACCTTTGAAATAAAGGTCTTATAAACCTTTCAACTTTCTGGGCTTCCTGAGTCTTGTGAATTTCATGACCTGATCTCCATGAACTTACAAGTTTCATTGGCTTCCTGAGTTTTCAGTCATTCTACTGCTCTCAAGGAGGGAAAGTTTCAATGTGGGAAAGAGGAAAAAGGCTGGGGTGGGGAGTGGAGAGCAAATGAGGAGACCCAATGCCTCAGTGAAGCTCTTATGAGAAAGTGACAGGAGAAGAAACACAGTCTGATGCCTGAATGCAGCATCTGGGATGACAAATCTGACACTCTTGGATTCCTAGACCCCACCATAACCTCCTTGATAGAGGGAAAGTATCCATGCTGAAGCTCCCAAGAAGATCGCCCTGGATGAAGATCAAGATGAAGTCCCTCATCCTCATCTTCTCTTGAGTCTAGCTTTATCTCCACTCATTACTCTACATTAATGACTACAGTCAGGCTTCAATACACGTCAAATGGAAATACACAAGCCCTGTCTGACAAGTAAATACAAAATTCTCCCCCCCCCCCAAAGAGCCGTAGAATTTCTTCCGCTAAGTAGCAGGAAATAGATTTTTTTTTTTACAGAAGAAATTGTGGAACGCAAAGATGGCTTGAGAAGTATCCTTTGTCCTGGGACCCTCTTCACATGACTGAGTGTTTGTCTTCCAAGAAAACAGTGTTACCACTAATGGGAGGTTTCCTTAGGACACAATCATACCAATGACAGACAGTAAACGAGAGGATGCTGTAGCAGCCTTGCCGTCAAACTGAGAAAAGTTCAAATGTCTTAGAAAATAGCTAAAGCCGCAGCTGAATGACAAATCTTTCACATGAAATTGATGCCAAGCTTTCTGAACGGTAACATTACTTACAGTACCAAAGAAGCACCAATGTAGCAATACGGTTATAATAAAACCTGGCTTCTTGAGAGGACAGTGGAGCAAAATTCTTCTATCGTGTACAAAAATGACTGATTTTCCAGCATTGGGTTGCTGTCAAGTTGGCAGAATTAAGGAAAGGCTAGAGAATTAATGGTGTATAGTTCCGGGTATGATTATGAGGAGCTTTCCAAAAGAGATTGGCTTATGATTCAGCAAACTGAATCAGAACATTGCACTTTGAATGTGGATTACAACATCTGATAAGCCAGGGCTAGAATGAATGATGCAAGTTTTTTTTGTTTTTTGTTTTTTTTTTTTTTTTAAATAGCAAGAGGCTTCATGTTAAAGACACAGCCAGTGTTGTAGGAATCTTCAAGAGGAATCAACTCCCAAAAGGGTACACTTGAGCGTCAGACTCCAGGGTCTTTTTCCAAAGTATTTGTGTCTGTGGCTCTCTCGTAGAGATTCTTGGTGCCTCTAATCGAATGGAGTAGTGTCACCAGACTCTTCTCATGGGGCCACATTTCTAGTTACTTTGGCTCACCAGTGTGCAGATGGACATCACGGCTGCAGAAACCTCTCTACAGTCCCCAAAGTGCTGGGATATTAATGTCCTTTAAGATTCTGGACAGTAAAGGGTGAGAAGCAGTGAGAAGATGTTCGCCACCCAACACTCCTCCCCATTCAGCCATACAGAAGGAACTTTATTTAGTACTAGTCATTTTGGTAACATGGCTTTAAATTTAGGACTTAGATTTATTTAAGTGTGCTGAAGACAACCTATTACGGGAATACTTTTATTGCAAGAATGTGCTACTCACAGTTCCCAAGAGGAAAAGGCATCACACTGCACCACAGCATATAAAGTCACACTGGGGCAGAACAAAAGAGTGTATTAGATATCAGGGGTGTGGTCCATACCCTTGAGTAAGATTTGGGCAGGAAGGAATGAGCAAGGAAGGAAAAGCAGGCTCTTGGGAGCAAGGCTAGGGTCATTGGAATCCTTTGTGCAGACTTCTGGATGCAAAAGCTGGTTACAAAAGCTAATATTTTTCCCACAGAAAGTAGGACAGAGGGATACCATCCAGGAGTATAAAAGACTGACACAGGAGTCTGCTGAGGTAATTATACAGGGGCTAGGTTGGTTTGTGTGCATATGAAAAGCCCATTTCTAGAAGGCTGTCTTTAGGAAACAGCCATCCTGGAAGGGGAAGTCCCTCCTGAAACAGCTGGGGAACCAGATGTCAAAATCCCAGAGAACAAACGGTGAAAAGGCATGCTTAACACATTCACGCTTGTGCCTCGTCTTCCCTGCAGAACTCTGTGCTTTCACTCCCATCTGTAGAAGTCAAGAACTACTTTTGCAAGGATTGCAAACTAATACACTGTTCTCATAGAAGAAGGGCATGTGCAGCCAAAGGAAAGTGGGGGGGGGTAGAAACTTGGGCTAAGAAGATACTCTCACCTGCTCGATCTCCTTTAGATTTCACCTGAATTACTGAAGTTCGACTGTCACTAGCAGAGTTAATGGCCATGACCTTGTTGTACACGTACCATTGCTCTACAGGCAACTGACGTGTGAAGCTAGACCTGCCACAGGCATAGAAAACCAGGCATGATCCAGAAGCTGGTTTAAGGGATTCAGAAGTTGTGTGCACATTGCTGTGTACAAATATGGACAAAAGGAGTAGTTCCTCCTTTGATTCTGGTAAATTTCAAAGCATGCAAGGAAAATTAGCGCCAAATCACATAAGTAGGTTTAATAAAATAAGAAAATGAGAAGATTCATAAAAAGGCAAAACTGTTTATGGCTAGGGTCCACTAATGAGTGAGTACATACCATACGCATCTTTTTGGGTTTGGGATATCTCGCTAAGGAT
>JAQHUG010000008.1:15908280-15921689 GCA_028555095.1 Dicrostonyx torquatus | reverse complement strand
TTTACGTGGCTTATTTTTCTTTATTCCTTTCATCTATGACTATGTTCTGTCTCTTTAAAGCCTTTGTTTTATTTTTGAAACTATTCATTTCTCTATATTCCTTTTCTTCTCTCTCCCAAGTCTACATACATTTATCCAATACTGTGACCCATTCAGAGGTCCCTTTAAAAAAAAAATCTGAATCTGTCTTTATCAATTATCTGTAATCATTTTCTCACCAGAAGTGCCCTTTTTTTTTTAATGCTTAACAGGCATGGCTAAAACCAACTCTGCAGCCCTGCCTGCTTGTTCCAACCAGTACAATATGGTGGAGGTATATTCACTGCTACTGTGAGCCATGCACACTACCCCAGTTCCAGGGATGGAGCAGATCTATATCACTGTCAAGCAATTTGTAACACACTGCTCACAGTCCCCATTTAAATGCAGGACTTCCTGAAAGCATCAAAGTTCATTCTTCCAGCACAAACCAGAATACCAGATTCTAAAAAAAAGCCATGCAATTTTTTGCAAATAACACTGAGTCTGAGTCAGGAAGACTTCTCTTAAAGGAGTCTATCTGAAAAAAACAATGCAGCTACCAATAAGCTATACTTGGCTCCCATTTTTGTGGTCTGGAAGTCCTCTTTTTTTTTTTTCCTTAAGCTTTTTTAGGTCTTATGTGGATTAATGCCCCAGATGGTGGGCACCATTTTGTTGACAGTCCATTGTTTTTATTTGTGTTCTTCTGCACATAAATCTTTATTTTTACACTGATTTCAATTTTTTATTTTAATTTTTTGACTGATTGATTCTTTCTGGTTGGATGCATTTTCCTTTGTGTCCACTATGCTTAGGGGCTGTTAAACCTCTTAGATTTGTGGATTTGCTTTTATTTTTGCCGTTCTTTCTTCTTTTTTCTTTCCTTCTTCTATCCCTGCCACCTCCCTTTGTTTTTCAGTTGTTTTCTGAAACATGGTCTGACCCTGTAGCCCAAACTTACTTTGAAGTTGCAATCTTCCTGCCTCAGCCTTCTGAGTGGAACAGTAGGTAGATATAATCATGTGTCAGCTTGATTTACCACCCCTTTTCTACCTCTAGAAGCCAGACTTCAACTGTAGTGTCACCTAAGTCTACATGTCCGGTAAATCATCTCATTTAGCTTATTATTTAAGAAGAAAGATTAAATTCCATGTCATTTATTATTCATTATTGAGAGAAAAAGTATGTTGCAGTTTATGGGGGGAAATTACCACAATGCTAAGCCTAGCTAAACACACGTCCCAGAAACTCTGACCTTTGGTATTTTCTCAAAATAAAGAAAATAAATGCTCCCGAGTATAAGAGTTTCTATGGCAGCTTCATTTGTAAGAATCCTGGTGTAAAACTACTCAGATCCTAGTCAACAGGAAAACTCATAGAAGAATGGTTATGCATTAATATAAGGAATATTACTCAACAGTAAAAATGAGTAAATTTCTGCATGCACAAGACATCAAGAATGAGTCTCACAGGTATTATGTTGTTTAAGTATGAACACGGAAATCTAACTTACATCAGTGATTACATTTGCATGATGTTCAACAGCAGACAAAGCTTAATGATTACATAAAAATGTAAAGCTGATACCTTGGGAAATGAAGATTAATATCCAAGAATTGTAAGTAATATGCATGTGAAATACAAATGTTCTCTGACAATAGAGAAATAAGAAATGGGGTTTTTCACCTTTCCAAAATTCACCAAACTATAGGGCATGCACACACACACATGCACACACATACATACATACATACATATATATGTGTATATGTATGTATGTATGTATGTGTGTGTATGTGTATATATATACTATATATATTAAGAACAGCTGGGAGACAGAGAGGGAGTGTTCACTACAGAAGAGCACAGCAATTGGTTGTTCAGTGTCAAATAATAACCCCTGAAAATATACACGTAAGTATCTTTATAAAGACTGAACAGGTTACACTTAGGAATTATGTAAATACATATATACATATACACTTATATGTGCAATGTGATTATGAAATAAAGAGGATGAATTCGAAAGAGAGCAGGGAGTAGAATATGGGAGAATTTTGACAGAGGAAAGAAAGGATAAATGTTGTAATTGTATATAGTCTCAAAAAACCATCAGTCTTTGAATTTATCTAAAAGTGTGTGAATAACTACAATTGAATATTAAAATTAGTTATTCTGGACTAAAGACATGGCTCAGCAGTTAAAAGTGTTTGCTCTCACAAAGTACCTAGGTTCAATTTCCAGCACCCACATTGGGTGCCTCACAACCTTGTACAATTCCAGTTTGAGGGAGGTTAACCCCCTCTTTTGGCCTCTGAGAGTACTTTCTTCCACAAAATTCATATATGTTATGAAGCAATAGGACCTGACAATTCTGAAATTACTTCTGAAGTTTCTATATATTAGCTTAATAAAATTTTAACTGTATCAAAGAAACAGGGAATTATATTTATTCCTATTTGGAAATAAATTCCCTTGAAAAGAAAATTGGATTCAGGCCTATTGTAGAGAAAGGAACAAACATTCCCAAAACATCACAGTGAGCCAGAAAGTCAAGAAATGCTAACAGAATGGAGGATCCTGGAGCTACTTCAGAAGTAAAAGGATACAGTTGGGTGGTGATCTTCCTGGTCAAAAGGCAACTTGATCGTCAAGTAACTATTGGCTGTAATGGATTACAGGTGGATGCTTGCTATAAAGAAACATAAAGCCTCACTAGCAATATTTGATGGTTTTAAGAGTGTAAATATTCACATTATGAATGGTTTCAAGCTATTGACATTATACTACTGGTGTGGAGGGAGATGCTTAAATCTGGTTCTCAGTAGTAAACAAGCTGGCTGGAGCATGTTGTCAATCATAGCCATGACGTGGAATGAGGAAGCATACATGCAGAGCGATTTTTCAATAAGTGATAGGATCACTCAATAGAAAAGAGGAAAACTTCCTGTTTACAGCCACATTTTCACTTATATAGGAGAAATGAAGGAGTTAGCAGGGGAGGGGCCACTCTGTGAATACCAAAGGTTCAATGAATGGTTTAACATCAGTTCTCTAGATGGACAATCTAAAAAGAAATGCTTTGAAAATTCCTTACTGAGCCAGGCGGTGGTAGCGCACGCCTTTAATCCCAGCTCTCAGGAGGCAGAGGCAGGCGGATCTCTGTGAGTTCGAGACCAGCCTGGGCTACAAGAGCTAGTTCCCGGATAGGCTCCAAAGCTACAGAGAAACCCTGTCTCGAAAAACAAAAACAAAACAAAACAAAAACAAAAACAAAAACAAAAACAAAATCCTTACTGATTACAAAGAGAAAAAGAGCAGCACAGTAAAGAGATGTGATGACTGCCAAAGGGATTACAGTAACCAAGTGATCACCGTTAAGATTTCAGTGCAGAGACAAACTGACGTTACTAGCCTCCTGTGGGGTGTGACCCCCCCACCAAGGAATCCAGGATTCGTTCTTTGCCACAGGTACAGTGCGACTCAGGATTCTCCAGAGCAATGAAGAGAATAGGACATTTCTTTAGAAGGAGGTGTATTCCGAGGAATTATATCAAGCAGTTGTGATTAGAGCAAATGCTTTGATGGCTTGCTTGGAAAGCAAGACAGGATTTCCAATATTGAAGCTGCATCCTTCCTTGATGGTAAACCTCGGTTATGGTCTTTTGCCTTCAAATAGTCTGAAGAGACCCAGCTAATCACCTCAAGCTAAAGTCAGCTAACTCTGGGTGTTAATTACGTCTCCAAAGCACTTTGAGAGTAGCACCCATATGTGTTCCCTTTATGTGTCAGAGCCTTGTGAAGGAGAGACATAAAATCTAACTATCACACCAGTCAAAAATCCATGATCTGAACAGCAATCATAATAAACTACAAGGATTTTATTTTATTTTAAAAATATAAAACATTATGCTTTATATTTATTTGATGATCAGGTTAAAATGTGACCAGGAGGAGCACTGCCCAACTGTGTGCTATGCTATGTGTTTCTGACATAAACTCTAGGATTCAGCTTTCTGTGAACATTTCATAGCATCACTTCTTTAAAAACAAACAAACAAGCAAACAGAGGGTCAGCAGGTATATATCCTCCAAATGTCAAAGAAAGGGAAGTCTGATAAACTTAACTTAAAGTAAACTAAAGATACACAACAAAGGCATATTTTAGTAGTTATCTATCCTACTGTTATGACAAAATAGCTAGCAAAAGTGACTTAATGGAGAGTTTGTTTTGGCTCATAGTTAAGGATACAGACTATCATGGTAGTGGTCTTGGCAGCATGTGGTGAGGCAGTTGTTCACAGCACATTCGTAGTCGAGAAGCAGAGAGTGATGAACTCTGTTGCTCATCTCTTATTTCTCCTTTGCATTCAGGCCAGGATCCCAGTGCATGGGATAGTGCTGCCCATGGTTAAAGTGGGTGTTCAGACCCCATTTAATCAAAACTCATTCCTCACAGGTATGCCCAGAGGCTAACCTAGTCTAGACAGTCCCTTCCAATGTGTCCAGTGGCTAACCTGGTCTAGACAGTCCCTTCCATTGTGTTCAGAGGAAAACCTAATCCAGATAGTACCTTCCATTGTGTCCAGAGACTTGTCCCCAAGCCGATCCCAGATCTCGTCAAGTTGACAGTCAATATTAGCCACTAAAACTACACTCAAGACCTGCATACTGAATCTAGCTATCAGGTGAATTTGGGAAAATCTGCGCAGTGTGGTTATTAGTTACTTTTCCAGTGCTGTGATAAAACACCATGACCAAGTCAAGGTACAGAAGGAAGAAGTTGGGGTTTACAGTGGCAGAAGGGTAAGCGCTCCTCATAGGAAAGGCGACTATGCCAGGCATGGTGGAGGACCAGGTAAGTGCACACATCCTCAGCTGCAGACCACAAAGAGAAAGAGCACTCTGAGAACGGCATATGGTTTTTGAAACCTCAAAGTCCTATCCTAGGGACTCACTTCCTCCATCTGAGCCATAAATCCTCAGGATTTGCCCAAACCATGCCACTCCCTGAGACCAAAGTATTCAAATCCTCAAGACAGCAGGGGTCATCACATTTCAACAACCATGGAGTGTATGGATGAAGCTGTATCGTGCTTTTTACAATGTAGCTATGATCATGTAAGAGACTGTCCACATGCTCTTGGAAAGCACAGGTTAAAACCTCACCCATAGAAACATGAGCCACCTTCCCCTCCCCCACAGGATGCTGGAATCCCAGGACTTGCAGACATGCTTCATCCCAAAACAAAGATGGCTCTGTAGATGTGATGAACATGAAGGATCCCGAGGTGCAGTTATTCTGGGTAATCACGCTAAGCCCAGTGCATTTAGGGCTAGGTGGGATTATCAGGGAAAACATGCAAGGTGAGGACAGGGTATTTTTATTGAGCTATATATTTTTCTCCACTCCTCTCCCTTCCTATCCCCATTCCTTCTACCCTCTCCCATGACCCCCATGCTCCCAATTTACTCAGGAGATCTTGCCTTTTTCTACTTCTCATGTAGATTAGATCCATGTATGTCTCTCTTAAGGCCTTCATTGATGTCTAGGTTCTCTGAGATTGTGAATTGTAGGCTGGTTTTTCTTTGCTTTATGTCTAACAGTCACTTATGAGTGAGTACATATTACACTTGTCTTTCTGGCGCTGGGTTACCTCATTCAATATGATGGTTTTTAGATCTATCCATTTGCCCACAATTTTAAAATATCATTTTTTCCTGCTGTGTAGTACTCCATTTTGCAAATGTACCACATCTTCTTTATCCATTCTTCGGTAGAGGAGCACTTAGGTTATTTTCAGGTCCTGGCTATTACATGTAATGCTGCTATGAACACAGTGAGCACATGTCCTTGTGGTATGAATGAGCATCCTTTGGGTATATACCCAAAAGTGTGAGGTGGGTTATTTACTAATTTTCTGAGAAATTGCCATACTGATTTCCAAAGTGGTTATGTCAGTTTGCACTCCCACCAGCAATGCAGAAGTGTTCCCTTTACCTCATATCCTCTCCAGCATAAGTATTAGTGCTTTTGATCTTGGCCATTCTTACAGGTGTAAGATGGAATCTCATAGTTGTTTTGATTTGCTGATGGCTTTCTTACCATATGAACATGTTCTGACTGTGTTTCTTCCTCCTAGCCAAAATCACACGATGTTTCTGAAGCCTCTAGTTTATTCAGTAGTTCCAGGGGACTTTTGGGAAGGGAAAAATGACAAGCATTGGGATATCACCGTCATCTGCTTCACTTGCGCCATTTTCTAATTAATCTATGAAAAGGTTGAAAATCTATTTCTACGTGATGCAAAGAAATGAGGCAACTAAAATAGCTCAAATAGATAGCCAAAACTCGTTACCCTTCCCCAGTGAGGTGAAAAAATGAGAGCATGCATTTTCTTGGCTAGATCCAATGAATTTAAGTTTCCATTAGCACATAATAGGTTTAGGCTATAAATCCCGTTGAGCGTGGGAATCAGTGAGGAAAGAAATATCAACAAGCCACTGTAGAAATAAGCATAGAGTATGACTTCAGCATAGACTGAGCCTATAAGGAGAATGATAATAAGTTTTATGTGTATCCATTTTTTTTCTTTTAAGTAGCAAGCCTTTTTCTTTCTTTCTTTCTATTTTTTTTTTCCAAAAGCCATTTCATCTCTGAGATCCTATGGCCATGTTTGAAGATGAGCCAGATGGCAGCGTTCTTCAGCCCCAGTGCCAAAAAGCATGGCAGGAGCTGTGATTTACCTTCTATAGTAAGGCTCGCTGCTGCAGCACACCCCAGCTGCAGACGAGCGAGTCTCTGCCGGTAGGTGCAAACACAGTTGGTTCTCTCCCAATTTGGATGCAGCAGGTAAGCGGCTGAATCAGTCCCCGGCAATTATGGAATTGGCATACCCTGCAATGTTTACCCGCAGTCCTATTCCTACTGGACTTTATTAAAACACCATCTGTTGTCAGGGCAGACAAAGAATGCAAGAGAAAAACATAGCAAGACGCAGAGAGAGGAGAAAGCAGAGCATGCATGTGCATTTGGGTCCTGCTACAGGATCTGGTTGCAGATCTAAGAGGCACCATTTGTTGGTTTTGTCAACCTATCCCAGCTCTCTCAGATTTTTGTTTATCACTTTCCAGTGCCAGTGAGGCCAAAGCAATTTGTGGTCCAAATGAAGTTGGCTGTGTGTGATTCAGGCTGGAAGCGAAGGCAATGAGTGTGTGCATGCAGGGGGAGCGGGAAACCAACCGCATTAGCATCACTGCAAATTAAAACCAAAATCATGGACAGCGAAGTCATCCCACCGAATGATTCTCAGAGTCAGCTTCTGGGTTAATGTTCGGAAGAGGCAGAGGACTAAGGGATATCTGCCAATGGTGATACCTTCAGGGCACAAGGAAAAGGGACTTGTTTTTTACAATCAGCTGTTTTCCCTTTCTCTTTTTAATCTTACAGCTGGGGATCAGATATTTAATACACAGCTGGTCCCTACAAATGGCCAAGTGTGATGTTTCATATGCCTGTTTGCAATTCCAGGTGAAATTAATTAGTCAGAATCTGAATCAGATAATACAATAATAAAACAAGACGCAAGTGATTAATATGCAAATATATGGACAGCAATTTTGAAACTCTTGATATGTCATTTCGGTCTTAGAGAAAGACATCTGCCAATGTGGAACCTCGGTACAAACCAGAGGCAAAAGCCCTAAAGAAACCTCACAGTCAACATGTAAACCAGCCAGAGTGCAAAAGGAAAGAAGGAAGTTGTCGCAAGATCAACTCCACACAGTCATTGGTTGTTCCGTTGGTGAAGGTGTCGACTTCCTTAAAGGATACATCCAGATCTCATGCAGCAGATGAAGTAGGAGTCTGTGGGAGAAGCCACAGGGGACGCTCGTGCAGCGTCTGATGTCACCGTCTGCTTTGCCTGACACCGTGCCCCTGCCATTCTCACCAGAGGATGAGCAGTCATTTCCGTTGACAGAGATGCTGTGTACCACTTTGCAAGCCCTACCAATATTTACAGAGAACCCAGCGAATGCATGCAATGAACCAGCTGCAGCTCCTTCCAGCACATTGCCCACCTCGTCCCTAGCTCGCCTCCTCTGTGCTGGCATCTTCATGGTCATGTCGGTGAGCAATGGATAGGGTTGGCAGCATTCTGTGGAGGAAACGCGTCATAATTTCTGTGATGCATTTTTCTTTCCCAAATGCTTTCCAGAGAATACCATGACACATTGACAATTTTTTGAATATGGATTTTTAAATAGATTCCCCAAGTTCATGAATATCCTAATGAATGTACGTTTTCAAATACTCAAAATGTGCTTATGTCTGACTTGAATACAATGACTGATGCTCAGAAATGCCACTTTTCTCTTTGATAACTTATGTATGCCTTGGTATCAGTTTTGGTAAAGAATCTTTGTTTGAAAAAAAAAGCCATTATTCTTTCTATCAGGTAACTTAAAATTTGTTTGGGAGGTGAGATAAATATTAGGCAACAAAAGACACTGTGACATTAATAAGTAGATCCATAAGAAAGATGAAGCAAGCAAGGCAGTAATAGTGAGATCAGTCTCTGCTTTGTGATGGTTTGAAAGACTGGACAGGAAAAGAAGCAAGAACAGAACTCACACAGCATAGCTAACAACAGAAGGGCAACTTTTACAGAGGTTAACGCAGAGCGTGGGAATCTTCACAGACTGTTGTACAGAGTTCTGGGCCCAAAGTAACCAAACCAATGGCAACTTTTTCCAAACACTGCTCAAGAAACTTGTAGGGGTTATTGTACCTCACACAAAGAGGCAGCCTTCCTTCCAGGGAGTGTGGGGAAGAGGTTTCTCAATGATGAAAGTTGGATGGGGACAGAGAAGAATTTTTAAACTTGATTCAATTTTTGCTTCCTGCTGTGCTGGCAAGAAAAACTACATAAACATTTAAAAGTCAAAGCTTCCAAGAAATAAGTTGGTGAATTATAAAAGGAAAAGAAAAAGAATAAGAGCATATTGTGATTGGTGAGATAGCTCAGTCCCGAAAGGGGCTTACCTTGCAAGGAGGAGAGTTTGAGTTTGATCCCCAGGTTCCACATACAAATGTCATGCCGATGATGTACTTTACAACCTCAGCACTGGGAATGCTGACACAAGGAAGCTCAGGGACTCAGTGGGAGCCAGCCTGGTCTACTTCATGAGTTCCAGACCAGTGAGAGACCCTGTTTTTAAAAAAGGGATTAGGAGTGATGGTTTCTCAGGAACGAACATGTGCTTCCATTGTGTAATGGTGGTCACTCAGGAACCAGACTCAATATTATTCTGTGACTTCCACATGCACACATCTGCTTACACACATATATCTACAACCTCTGCCTCCCCAACACACATCGCCTTGAACACTTGACTGTCTTTTTCTAAACTGCCCTTTCGGATATGATAAGATTTTTGCTTAAATTCTGTATTACCTTGTGAAGTAAGCCAAACACAAATGCTCAGTAAATGTGCTTGGGCCAGCACGAGTGATCTCAATTTCCAGTGCTGCTGACTGGTAGATGTTGCACATCAGACCCTCTCACAATGAAGAAGGATGTAGCCACAGAGAAAGTGAAGCAAGTATCTCAGCATCAGGCCAAGATGAATTAAATCATATATGGGATAAAAAATAATATTGCCAGGACTGAGGACAGCAAGAGCTCTGATAGGTTAAAAAATGGGGTATGGGTTGGAAGTGTGAGCAGAATGAAGAATGATGCCAAGAAAACTGTGTGGTCATTCAAGTGTTGGCTTTACGTGGTTCTATGTAAGAACTCTGGCATTGGTTTTCCAGGAAAAAAAGGCAAGATTTATTTTACCTCTTAGTTTATATTTCAATGTATTTTTAAAGCCTAAGTACGTGTGATTAAGATCTTTGGGCCAAATTGGTCTATTTGGCAGGAAATGTAGACACATAAATAGCTATCTATATAAGATGACTAGAAAAGCTCAGTGACTTGTTTTATTTCTTTCTTTCTTTTTTTGACAAACATTTGCTACAATGCTCTGTCCTTAACCATCCTTTCCCCTCATATATACAATTTCTAATTCCTCTCCACTGATTGTATGGGAATGAGCTTGCAGTTTACAGACCCTGACAGAAGCAAGCCAGGCATATTTCCTTGCCTTTGCCTTTTGTCCATATTATCCATCCTTCCATCCCCTGAGAAGTTATGTCTTCGCACCTGGATAGACCACTGACTTCTAGCAATAATTCAAAATGACACTTGCTTTCTCCTCCTTGATCACCAGAGGTATTTAGTTAGGAGACCTTGAATCTCAAGCAACTACCCAAACAATGCACATCCATTATAATGTGTGCTGTTTTAATCAAAACTGCAAGGCAAGCAATCTGGAACATTCTTTGTAGGGTAGTCTATTCATATTTAAAACTTCTTCTTTATGTTGAAGGTCATGCATGCATAGGCACACACTGCCCTGAGAATTCTAGCTTTGGCCCAGAAGCAAAATAAAACCAAAGAATGTAACTGAATTATCATTTTCCCCCAGCTGTGTTATCAAGAACCCCACTAGTTGAGAAGATAGCCATAAGCTGTCACTACCTAGCTCTCCATCACTACAAGGTTCTACTGGTTTCACTGAGTGAGAAATTTTGGAAATAGTGTAATAAAAACACCCTTTTTAAAGGGTGTTTTCTAAGACATAAGCATGTACTTAGAGCAAAGTGTGGAAAATTGTGAGTCTCTAAAGACATCATTTGTCCCTATATGGCTAGAAGTGAAGGATTATATAAAATTATCAAGAAGGATGTCACCGGAGGCTTGCTCCCAGGATTCTGTTACACTGAAATGTCAAGAACTCTTAGACATGGATGGTTTCTCTCTGCCCCTCACCCTTTATGCTGGAAACAATAGGTGTGTACGACAGGTACCTTTATGATCCCTCAGCACAGTGACACTGGACTGAAATTGAAATATGCTATGCTGATCAGGTGTGACATCTATGAACTTTATCCCATAAGCTCAAGTTATCCTAGAGCAGCCCAGCTGTTACAAAGGCAAAAGTATCAGGTATATCCCACTTAGTATCTGTTCTGAAGTAAGTGATGGGTTTCAAGGAGTTTCCAGCTGAAAATTACGAATTGTATATCTTCATATTTAAGCGATAGATACACCAAGCTCCAGGTTCTGGAAGTGTCAAAGTATTGCAGTGAAGAAGGTACTTTTGTGGACTTTCTGATCAGCTGATACATGATAAGGTAAGGCAACATATCCACTTGGGATAAACCATGGAGGTGGCCTTTGGATCTTGACACTAGACCCTCCTATCATTTACAGACAGCTGCTGCCTATGAGAGACAGCTCTTGGCTGGTCTTTGAACTTTAGTGGTAAATGAACACTTGGCAGTGGGATACCAAGGTACCATGTGATCTGGGCTTCCCATCTTTAACTGGATCCTATCTGACCCATCAAGCCGTATAGTTATACGTTCAGAAACAATCGTCAAAAGGAAGTGGTATTTATGTCATCAAGTCTGAGCAGGTCATGAAGGCAAAAGCCAGTTACTTAATAAGTGGCCCAAATGTGATGGTTCTTACTCTTCCTACACTTCCTTGTGTCCTACAGTGTATGCTGATGACAGGGAGATGAGCTCCCTGATGGGCTGACTAAGAGCAAAAAATAAAAACTGGGGCTGAATTTACAAATGGTTCTGCATGCTGTGCCAGCACCAGCCAACAGTAGACATCTATAGCACTATAGTCGCTGCTGTCTCTTGGCACATTACTTAAACATAGAGGTAGAGAGACAGCTAGACCAGGAGTAGAACTTTGGGTGGGACACAAGTTGCACATTTTCCTGGCTATATGATCAAGAACTGGGAAAGAACATGATTAAAAAATTTATGAGAAGGTTACTTGTGGGGAAAGCACATGAATAGACCTCTCCATATGGGAAAAGATGTGAAGACATTTGTTCCCCACATGAATGCTTACTAAAAAGTGACCATAGCAGAGGAGGACTTAATAATCAAGTTTATAAGAAGACCTATTCTATGGAGAGTAGTTAACATCTCTTCATCATTGTCCAGTGGACTTATGGACAGCGTGGGCAGTCAGGAAAGGATCGTGATGTGCATTTCCATTCATTGACGTTGGCTTGGGCATGACTATTAATTAGTATCAAATCCTTCAGAAGCAAAGACCAGCACTAGGACCACAATGTAGGACTTTTCTCCAATAGTGACCAGTAACCTCACAGCAAATGGACTTCACTATAGAAAGAGTAGCATTTTCTCCCCATTGGAATGGACATTATTCTGTATATGAACTTGTCAATATATCAACAAATGTGGACTAGGATGGTTGTAATTATTTGTTAATTTGATCAGATTAAAAAAGAACTCAGACTAGAAGTAGTTGACATACTGGAAGGAAATACCCACTCTCAGTGGGCATGGTTCTTTTGTCCATAAGGCTACTTACTACAATAGAAAATTACTGTAGTAATTCAGAGTCTATCACTTAATTATGTCTGCATTTAGGGAGGTAAAAATGATCATACTGGACCAGTTACTAAGCAACCACTCTGGAGCACCCTATCTCACAAGGTTAAGAATTGAACAATGACATGATGCCCTCCTGTTAGAACCTATCACATTCCTTTAAAGAGACACATCACCAATTCAAATATGACACCAATACAATGATATGCTGCTTTGCATTTCTGTGGATCTTCTTCCTATTTTAAAGAGTTATATTTGAACATTTCTTGGGGCATGGAGCACTTTAGAAATTATTAGAGTCACAGTGGAAGAATGAACGAATGACCTATAACACTTCTGTACATATTCTACTCAGGACATACACAATGGATCTTGAAGTAAACAAAGTGTGAAAATGTCATACTGGTTTTAAAAATTTACTGACATTCAAAAGATAGTCATTAAAATGCAAAGTACAGCCTTTTGATGACGGTGGGTCCTTGGTGAGTGCCACAGCTTCAGATCCACCCGCCCAACTGGACTGGTAAGACCAAACTCTAGCCCCCAGGTGCTCTGCTCGATTGGGAGGCACCCTCTCCCCCACCCCCGGCTTTTCTGTGTCCCACACCCCAGAGTGTCCCTGGGCGAAGCTCCCCTTTGATGGAGCCCTGGTTCTCCGCGGGAATTGGCCTGCAGCAGGGCTGGGACCTTGGACAAGGTTGGATCCAGCATAAACCTGCAGGGCTCCAGCAGAGAAGCCAACCCCTTTGATTGCGGCTGGTCCTTGGTGAACACCACTGCTTCAGATCCCTCAACTGGAGTAGACCAGAGCAATCCCCTCAGACCAAGCAAGTGACCACTATCTACTACTAGTTGATCCACCTGGAGAGGAAGAGATGGGCAGGCGCCAATCCAAGAG
>JAQHUG010000008.1:15883457-15901158 GCA_028555095.1 Dicrostonyx torquatus | reverse complement strand
GTACTGTATGCTGCTGGAACTGGAGACCCAAATAAACCTTTCTATCTTAAGCTATTTAGGGCATTTTATCAGTGACAGCCAAAGTAGCTAAAAGCCCGTCAGAATTCCAGTCACAGGGGTAAATAATGCCACATTTGGCCTTTACAGTGGAATTATTTTATTAAAGACATAAATTGGCAAAGAGCTGCTATATTACTAAGGACTGATTTGTTGGTAGCTCCCTTTGCGTTCTACTTGGTGCTGTGCTGGCGTTCCCTCACTCTCACAGGTGAGTGTTCTTCTTCAGGTGTATCTCAGGGCACCTTCTGAAAAGCATGGCAGATGTTGCAGTAATTAAGGGTACACTCAAACTCAAATGCATTCTGCTTCATTTCAGCCCAACCTTACACACAACTGTGTTAATATTTATATGATAGCCTATTTAATTTTAAAGCATGCCAAATTTCTCAGCCCCAAGGTTGTACTCATCAAACAGGTAGTTATCAGCTTTTCTTGATTAATTTGGAGAAATTGATGGCCTCAGTGTACTGTCTGAGACATTATGACCGATCAGAGATACTCTCAGGATTATAAATAAACTCTTATTATGTGCCTGTATGCCCATCTCCCACATGAAGGCACTGAGCACTGTAGTATGAGTTTGGATCATAAATATAATCTAACCAGCATTGAGACAATGCTACAAAACTCCGAGTTAATTTTCCCACTAGCATTTCCTGAAGAAAAAAAAAACAGGAAATATCACCCCTTCTTATCCAAGAGATTCAATGTACTGAATCTCTAGAGCAAAAGACACATAGATGCTTAAGATTCCCTGCTGCCAAACTTTCCAAATTATGCTCCTAAGTGGAGCAAATGTATTGTAGGATCAACCGAAGAATTTTCTTTTTCTCAAATTGATATGTTCTGAGAACAGAGGACCGTAGCTCTGCACCAGATGCATACTGTAGCATCATTTAGGGAAATAACCTACCTCTTTGTGTGCTTATAACACACATCCTTCACAATGAATGCCTACTTTAAAACCCAGTGAAACTCATCTCTCAGCTAATAGAACTTTAATCTAACTTCTTGCTGGGAATGACTGGCACAGATCAATATTGTTGGAAGCTGTCATTTCCTCAGTTATTACATGATGATGAAGAAAGGCTCTCTTGTTAGGCAAGTGCTTTCACATTCTAAATTCAACTCTGGGCAGAGTTAACCAGGGCATTCTCATGTACTCAAGCTTATTCTTTCATCCCCATTGTTCTGCCCAAGCTGTTGATTTTTAGTTTGTAGATAATTGTACCATGTTTCATTTCTCACATCTCTATTCCTACCTATAAATTATTTTTAGTCATCACTAAGGCATGATCAAATATTTTGGCATATACTAGTAGAATCACAGGCATTAGGTCTTTGCTTGTCTGAGAATGAAATTATTTCATTAGATATAAATTGTATACATCTTCCAGACACATTTTGTTTATTTTATTATTAGGTTATAGGCCATTTAATTTGTCTTGAGGTAGGCAATCATAAACAGCAGAAATACATTATCTACAGTCTTAGAGGCCAAGGAACATGTGCTAAAATTTTTCTCTGCTGACAGTTTGCTTTCTGCATCATAAATGTTATCTTCCAACTGCATCCTCATAGGGCATGGTGGCCTTCTGTGACCTCTTTCTGTAAGGTTGCTAATACCACTCATAAACTTTCTACCATATATAAGCATGTCCCAAAATACCCACTTCTTATCACCACAATATTGGTTATTGAGTTTTAAGATATCAATTTTGGGGGAGAAGAATTATTCAGGACATGGAGCATACCATTCTGTCTGAATGATGATATACTGGCATTTTTATGGACTGCCTCCATCACACTAAGGAAAATCAACCATCTGTAGATAACAAGATCTCATCTCATTCCATCTCCTTTCTTGTAATACTTCTATTTTGCTTCTGTGTGCTCTGTTCAAGAAAATATATAGCAAGCATCAGCCGATCATCTGTCCCAGGCCTCCTGGGAGACCTTGTTGCTTAGAGCTTGCCTAGTTCTATCCCAAGTGTAACTTTCCCATCATTATGATTTATCTCATTATGATCATGCAATGCCTTCCTCCTATTCTCCTAAGATAACTATTTGATAAGTCTACTTTTCTAGAAAAACACTTGCACACAGCTGCTTTTGGAAGGAAGACTAAATTCCCAGAATTCAATCCACTTTTTTTTAAGATAAAATTGAATACAAAGATTATCAGGGAGGGGTCATTATACCAATCTTCAAGTGTCTTGTAAAAGCCACCTACAAATTATTTTAGGTTTTAAAAACCTTTTATGTGTATTGTTTATTGAAAGCTTTATAAATTTAGCTTGTTAAATGTTGAGTAGTTGACAAAACCCAACTCTTTAAAGTGCTGGAATCAAAGTGCTGCTCAAAATACCTTAAAGCTTGGAGTCAACCAGGTTGTAAATTGTCAACTCATCTCACAGAAAAAAAGGAAAGTGATGGGACGTCATGGGGTGAATAATTTGTTCACTTTAAACTTGTAGATGGTGATTATAACAAAGTAACACTTCTTCATTCAAGTGTGTGCACATACTACTATTCTGAAATTTCACCAAGAAAACATTTGAACAAGCACCTGTGGCCTCCTTAACCCTCTTCATGTGTAGGCAAGGCATATGGCTCTGGAAAGTGGTCCCTAAGTATCTTCAGTATGTTGCCCAATTAGCTGACCACTTCTCCCACACTTAAGAACTGTATGACATGCTTTCAGTTTTCTGAAAGGCTTTTCATGGTTTCTTAATTCAAATGCAGACAACCTTAAAACACCTAAAACACCATCTTTCAAGTAAGACAGTAAATCCCCATTTCCCCAAGGTGTACGTCAGCTTTCAAATGCTAAGACCAAATACCTGTAATCAATAGTATATAAAGAAAAAAGTGTTTGTTTTGGCTCAATTTTTGCAAAGTTTCAGTCCATAAGCAGTTGTCCTGATTCCTTTGGGTCTTGTGCCAAGACAGTAAATAATGGTGAAATCATTTGGCAGAGAAAACTGTTCACCAGTAGTGGCAAGGAAGTAGAGGGAAAGAAATGAAGTGACTTAGGCCATAATATTCCATGGGAAGTGGATGAAGTCCTGACTGAATGCATATTATTGACATATGCACAGCTATGTCAAGGACTCCAATGCCTCAGATCTCAGGGAATAGTAAAGCCTTCCTTAAGACAGGCTCAGAGGAATGGCAAAGCCTTCCTGTGGTCTATCAACTGCAGCTTCCCCCTCTTGGACAACAATAGCCTGAAACAGCTCCCCTACAAAGACCTCCCATCCACATTAGCTAAACTACCTCCCCCTCAGTCTACTGTAGATAACAAACCTACCACTTCATTCATCTGTGCCTAATAAACCCACCCACCAACCCTCATCAGCCATATATAATAAACCCTCTGTGTTCGGGACTGATGGTGAGTGTGTCTCTATCAGAGTGCACAGCCCACTTGGTCTGAACTTTTCTGTACATGTGTCTGTTTTTTCTTCATTCTTTCATATCCCAGTCAGGTCAAGTCCAAAGCAATGCAGGTCACAGCAATAATCCCATCAAGAACACCACTCAATGAAGTGTCTGTCCAACAGGATTTTATCTCTTAAAGATTCCACCAGATCTTGATAGCACCACATTATTTCACACAAGGGTATCAAGATAGCACTTAGTGATAATTATAGTAAGGAATGAAAGTTGTTTGTTGGTGGAGGCTGCTAGTTCATTTCTGACTATCCAGACCATGAAATAATCACATAGAAATTACTTTGTTTGCAATACTGTTTGGCCAATAACTTAGGCGTATTTATGACGCTTATATCTTAACCCATTTCCACTATTTTATATTTTACCACTAGGCTCCTGGCCTTCTGGCAAGGTTCAGGCTGGCAGCTTGCATCTTTCTCCTCTGGGGGCTCCATGGCTTCTCACTGACTCTGCCTTCTTTCTCCCAGCATTCAGTTTAGTTTTCCCTGCGTTGCTCTATGGCTAAACCATTGGCCAAAATAGCTTTATTAATTAACCAATAAAATCAACACATAGACAGAAGGACTTCTTATACCAGCTGTTTTTCTTCTTATTTCAAATTGATTATCTCTGGATTGAGTCCATATACAGGCCTCTAATGTATATTATTACCTTTGCTATTTTTGCTCCATGTAGTGACTCCCTGCTGTTTCTCTATTCCTCTCCTCATTTCTTCCCCACCCTCTCCGATGTACTTTACAGAAACACCAGACTCTAATTCCAGCTATATGTATTTTAATGAGCTACCTCTTTCTTTTCTTCCTTCCTTCCTCCCTTTCTTTCTTTTTTCTTTTTTTCTTTCTTTCTTTTTGAGCTACCTCTTTCTTAACCTCTCTTCCAGCTAAAGTCTTTTGTTTGTTTTTACTGCTTAGAAAATCAAGTTATATGCCGGGTGGCAGTGGCACACGCCTTTAATCCCAGCACTCAGAGGCAGAGGCAGGCAGATCTCTGTGACTTCAAGACCAGCCTGGTCTACAAGAGCTAGTTCCAGTACAGGCTCCAAAGCTACAGAGAAACCCTGTCTTGAAAAACAAAAACAAACAACAACAACAACAAAAACAAATCAAGTTATAAATATCCAGCTTTTTACTAAGTTCAACTGATGTCTTTTTTATCTTTTGTACAATTATTTTATAAAATTATCACAACCACTGAGCTAAGACCTATTAAGCCAGCTTCTACAGAAGGTGCAGTGTTCCCCAAAACCAAGGTCTCTGCATTTTCACCAACCAATCAATACGTAATATCATTTTATGTGTTTTTCTGCTTAAAGATATTTAAAATGCATTAACAATTAAATCACAGACAAAAGCACTGGCATTGAGTTTACATTTAAGTATGGACTTATCTCCTTAATCTACACTAAAAATGCACTCTCTTCTATAAAAACACATATTAACATGAGCCTAGAGTTCACTTCAATTGTCCATGTTTCAAAACTTCTTTTCATGCCACAGCACAGGTCTTCTCCGTGTATCCTTCATAATGATTCCTGTGGCTAAAATCAATTAAATCAACTTCTTACTTTGCAATGCCACTAAAGCAGCACAGTAGGCTGCTATGAAGAATGCGCTATACAGAATGCTCCAATAGAGGATGTTCCACAATATCCTTGAATTCATGGTATGTTTGCTCCATTATCACCTACCCACACTCCATTTCTGCCCTAGAATATAGCGTGAAGTTCCATAATTATATTCAAAATATCATCTTAACAATTGCTGCATCACCATGATCAATATAGTTTATTTTTTTGGCTGTTTTAAAATAATTTATTAGTAACATTTAATAAATTTTATAATAAAATGTTATTGTTGCTAGATATGCACAAAGAAATAATTGTTGTGTGATATTTCATTAAGGATAATTCTAAAAATCTAAAATTAAATATTCAATATAGCTGCACAAGTTAATGGTTTAAATTACAGCCTCCTTCAGCTCAAAAGGATAAGAGAGGGTCTTGGTAAACCAACTTACTTGCTCATCCTTATTTCCTTTCTGTCCAGGAGACCTAGTCCTCTATCTCTGCCCACTTTGAGGTTCTAAACCTAGACTTTTGAAAAATCTCATGATTCTTAGTCCTGAAAAGCTCCCAGTCAGGTGATTCTCATCATTATTTTTATCTGAAAACCTGATGTGTTTAAGATGTTTGCTTGCAATGTATTTCTTTTATACTAAGTAATACAAGTCATCCTATTTAAAAATTGGAAGCATTCGGAGAGATTTCTCATAATTCTCAGTGAGCTTATGACCATGGTACTAATCCAAATTAGAGACTTGGTTGGTCTGATATAGAAACAATCTATCTGGCTGTCTTTCATCTATCTAGTCCATCCCCTATTCTGATCTGTTTAACCAAGTTATCAACAACTCTACTCTCTATCATTTATCTATCCATCATTTATGTATCTATATATGTGTGGCTATAGCTGTCTCTCAGCTAGCTATCAGCTCATCTATCTATCCATGTATCTATATATGTATGGGTATAGCTGTCTCTCAGCTAACTATCAGCTCATCTATCTATCTATCTATCTATCTATTTATCTATATATCTATTTATCTATCTTTCATTTACCCATAATACCTATCACTTATCCCACCCACTTCTCTATTTGTAGCTTTCATTTATAAGTTAAGTACTTTTTTAATAAAATATTTTTCATTTCTTTTGTGATAATATCCTTTAAAATAATCCATAAACATAACTTAATACATCAATGTAAGTTCCTCACCTTTATCACTCTCGCCCTCACTCATACCTTAAATTTAAAAGGTGCTTGGGTTTGGTACCCTTGCTTGGTCTAGCCATTTTATCCCAGAGCATGGTTTTAAAGAAGAACAGGCACACAGATGACAACAGAAATTCTCTCCACCACCTAAACAAACTAGTCTAATAACAGCGTGATACTTATCTCTGCGGGAGATAACAGCTTTGGAAGTGAAATTTCCCAGAAATGAAGACAAGGGAATGGATAAAAAGTACATCCGAGGGTATCTTATCTACATGAGCCCAGAGCCTCATGCCAAGATCTATGTCTGGAGTAATTATAATTTCTGTTCAAAGCCTCCTTAATTGGCATTGCTCAACTCCAGATAATTGACTGGGAGTGTGACCCTGCTCACACTGGTGGACTTGTTCTCCAGAGAAGAGCACTGATAACAGGCTTCTTTGTCATCAAAGGGTGAAGAAATGTGACAATCTGGGAACTGGTTTTAGAGCCCCATCTGCTAAACCAGAGAGAAATCAAGATTTTACAGTTCTATAAATATTTTAGTATATCCCATCATTTATGAACTGTGGCAGCTATCATAAAACGTCCCTGACTTTTGTTACAACTGCATATAAGGCCAGAAAATTGCATCTCGTGGTAAGCCATAAAACCCTAAGTAAAAGCACCGTTCCTTTCAGTATATTCTAAAAATATACAACCTTCCTGTCAGTCCATGGTGGAGCACTTACCATCCCAGGATGCCTGCTCCTTTCTCCTTTTTTCTTCTTTTTCCTTTTATCTGATCTTACCCTGGTCTTTTCAAGGCCTTTCGTATTTCAGTATCTTTTTATGTTTCAAAATAGCAGCCGTTGCTCCATAGCAGCTGAAATAGACTTCAGTCTGTCACAACACCCTGTAAACGAGGGACGTTTGGAGGATGGTTCTGCCATCATACAACCAGCCTTGGTTTTTGACCTGGTGTTAATGGCTCGATATGTGAATCTCGTTTTGTCTCTAGTGAGTTGCTTTACTATTATGATTAAAAGAGTTTAATTAAGAGATGGTTGGCAGATTTATGAGGGAGCCATTCCTAAGGAACTATATAGGAAAATATATACAGAGCTGAACTTGACTTTGAGCTTGAAATGGCTTTTGTGGATGATTTCATCTTACTCCTTTTTTTTCTTTTAATGTCGGGTGACACTTTTGATCTGTTGCCCCTTGAATATATTTTTATCCTCTTAGTGGTTCCAGAAACAAGAAACAACTGTAAGGTCAAAGCAGGTTTCAATGGGGACAAAGTGTTCACATTAGCACCATTTAGCCACACGGCAGAAAGCTTCTCTTTCTAACATATGACGAATGGGTATGCTATAAAGACAGCAAAACAATAGATTCTGTGATGCATCATTGTAGAAACCCTCATGCATGCACAGTGAGCCTCTCAGTGCATTTACATACAACATGATTTGGTTTTAAGAATTAGGCAAATTCTTTGTTTCTTCTCTCCGTCTTTAGCTCTCTCCCTCTGTACTTTTCCATCTCTCCTTCTTTCTCACACCTCTATTTCCCCCTCCTGGCCCCCAATTGGAGGTAGAATCCAGTGCCCAGCTTATGTCAAGCTTTGGCTCCTCTGTACTACATCCCTACCTCACTCTTGGCTTCATACAGACAGATCAGCGAGTGATTCTCAATGCCCAGATCCCATTTGAGTATATGTCATCCAAATCAAATGTTTCCAAGCATGTGTCTTAATGTGATTTTTGATCCCCTAAAATCTGCCTTTCTACTCCTATTTTCTACCCTATTAATAAGACTTTCTCACTCACGGGGAGTAAAGTCCTTCTAATACTTGAAATGGGAATGTAGACAATATGAAGAAGATTTATTGCTTATGAATGTAGTTTAAGCACACCCTCTTTCATGATGGATTGCCTCGTGTGCTTCTGTTCCCTGACAAAAGCAGTGTAAATAAAGTCGCACCCTGGATTTTCTTCCCGCACTAGAGAAAGTGCAGTTTTGACCTAGGAAAACCCTTTCAGACTCAGACAAACCAAGGAGAGGATGAAGGCGCAGCATCCCAAGGAAACAAGGTGGCAGGCAGTGCGGCACTTGAAAACAGCTGACTGTGCTGCTGATGTTGGCAGCTCCTATCAACAGCAGACATAGTAATCCTGAGCATTTCCTGCCAATGAAGAGGAGGCAATGAAGATTTCTGATAAAACGTGATGACTTGGAACAGTTCACCCAGAGTTTTCTAGATGCCCTCACCTGTTAAATTGCATTTGCCTGCAACACGCAGAAAGCCACAGAAACAGGAAGATTTATCTTGACTCTCAAAGGTCCAGAATAAATTATAGCATTCTGAATCAGTCCTGGAAGGCTTGCCTCTTGCTAGGTAGTAAAAGTTCATTCATTCTTTCAAACTTAGTTTTCTTTTCTTCCAAATGGTAAGACCCACATGCTTAATATTTTGTATGCCATTTGGGCCTATCCATAGTAGTCAAATCAAAATACAAAAGGCAATGAAATTCTTAGTCTAGTGCCTTAAACAGAGAAAGAAAGAATTCAATAAAAGACAATTTGGGTTCTCACTACACCTAGCACATAGTAGGTCCTTCATAGATTTTGCCTGAATTGAATTAAACATACATGTATGTATTATAAAAGATGCCCTTCTGCTCATTGCAGACAAAACTCATCAGGGAAACTTGGGCTGTATTAGTGTAGGGATGAGATAAGCAAATGCCAACTCATGCCAGATGCAATACTAATCACTTTGTGGTATTTACAAATTTTTATATGGCTATTGTTAATTTGGCACTCCACTCTTACTGGTAAAGAAAGACCTTTGATTTCCAAGAGCCAAATTAACTTGTTTGTAACAACAACAACAACAAAAAGTAACAGAGTTCCAAAATTGGGGTTTGAGGCCTCTATATCCAACTCTAAAACCAAACAACAAAAGACAAAAAAAAATGACACCCTGAAGAAACTAAAAGGTCAATATTCTGTTGCAATAAAAAAAAATATATGATGAAAGTTGCAGAAACAAAAAAGGGATAGTAAGCGCAGTATTTTATTTAGTAGTTCTGAACTATTTCTTGAAAGTTTTGATGCATGCATGTTGTAAGGTCTCAAGTCAGAAGTCAATGGCTGAGCCCTTTCTGTCTACACTGAACCATGATGGGGACTGGGCCTCAGACTTCAGAAGTGGCTACACTGTATTCTGTGCCACAGGAGAGAATTTTCACCTGCCCCAACACAGGTTAACAGAAGTGTATTCTAGGAACCTTCTTCTGGTATCGTGAAGGCGTCAAACACACACCATCTCAAAGTTTGTAAAACAGGCCCATCGATTATTTCAAGCTGAACTCACTTAAGGAAAGAGAACTTCTGAGGGGGCAGTGCTGCCATTCTCCCCTACACATAGCAAACCATTAAGGCTGTCTCTGGAGGGATGTTCAGCCCATACCAAGAATGAAAAATTTCCCTGGATACCAGACCTTGGTCATCACCCTAACCCTAAGCTGGGGCTGCAGAACCTGAATAAACAAATTCTGAGGTAACCTAGTCTTCCAGCTTCAGGCTTCCGAATTGCTCTTACTTACAACCTCCACAAATTACTACGTTAGTCCAAGTAGCCATTTTCACAGATTTCTTATACTTTGTCAGCAACGTCTAAAAGCATCATTCTCTGTACATTTATTCTGACCACTCACTTGAGAATATTCTCCATATACATACAAAACAAATAAAACGGAATCTCTTTCCACTTGTTAGTCAGCTCTTACAATGCATTGGGGTCACAGACGCAGCCAATGAGCCACAGAACTTGGTGGTGGAGAGGGTCTCTCTGCTCTGTAATTCCCTCATTTGTGAAGAGGAGAGCATTACCAGAATCTTCCATCTGCTGTGGCTTGTGCTGAGTCCTCCCTATTTAACCCAGGTGGGGCGGGAGGGGAAAACATGGCACAACTATGTAAGGTAAGGGTAGAAATTAGAAGTAAACTTAAGATATAGAAGGTAGCTGAATGGTGGTGGCGCACACCTTTAATCACAGCACTTGGGAGGCAAAGGCAGGCAGATCTCTGTGAGTTTGAGGCCAGCCTGATCTACAGAGGTAGTTTCAGGACAACCAGGGCTACACAGAGAAACCTTACCTCGGAGAAGGAGAAAAAGAAAAAAGAAAAAAAAAAGATCTAGTAGGTAGGAACTTTCCTACCTTTAAAGGCACTGCTGAGTGCTGCTGCAGGAGCTCCTTCTCCTTTAGCCAATAGCCTTTAAGATACCAGCCCACTGAGGTGTGGTTTCATCCATTTTAAAAAGTGGTGGCAGCTCTCTGCTCGCTCTCTCTTGCTTCTGGCTCCTGTTCTCACTGTAAGACTCTCTGTTTCCTGTTTGGGACATTGATCTGTAAATTTTATCCCTCCAATAAATAACCCCTTTTAATCATACTGGTGTAGGACAGTTTTGCATCATTACAGTGCCACTTGCTCTTCTAGAAATTTTATCATGTGGTGAGAAATTGAAAGATCTAGTTCTACCATCCCCTGAGAGATGTCCCTAAAGTAAATGATCTTGAATGGATCATCCACATTCACAGTTTCTAAAGGAAGCCTCTTGAATTTACAGGGGCATGATACATGGGAGTTTGTTCAATCCTGGCATGCAGATTCAGTGAGCACCTTGACTGTTGTGACCATGGAGAACATCACTCCACCCTTGGGCACCACACAGGAGAGCAGACTCTAATGAAGGCAGTAAGTCTGGTAAAACCAAACATCAGATGAGCAAATGAGTATAAATGAAAGCAAAAACATCTCAAGACTGGCAGAAAGAGGTAGGAAGAAACCAGAGTAGACCCTGCTGGGTTCCCGGAGCTCTTTCACACATATGGGAATTCGAAACACTGACAAGTACACAGTCTTGGGACAAAGGGTCTCCAGTTCCATGTCCAAGCATCCTGAAGCATAACAGCCCACTTCCATCTCTCCAGTTAAGAGAGCATGTAGGCCTGATAGAATAACCATGGATGGTGGGGATTCATTTCCGAAGCAGGAAGTTGAAGAGAGAGGAAGCCCAGAACTGATACATGTTACGGTAACTGAATCCAAGTCTGTGTTTAATCAAAGGGCACTAGTGAGTCACAAGAGGGAGGGAAGGGTCCTCAAGTCAGTAATCAGCAGCAGAAGGCCACATCAAATGCTGTTCCTGTGTCTGACTTCCTGCTCTCTATTGTTCCACATACATTTGTAGACAGAGTGAAAGACAGTGTAGACTGTCTTTGCTTTTAAGTCCATAGTTTAAGCCACTTCTGTCGTACAGAGTTGCATACTTCACAGCTTCAAAGACAGGACAGGATGCTACTATTTACTAAAGTTTGGGACCTTTCTAGATGGTGACCTGTGACTCTAAAGACGTTGTGAAGTCCCTATCTCCGATGACACTCTATGAAGCCTGTGGGAGACCTGGGGTTTCCTCTCATCCATATTTGGGGTTTGCCTGGCTTAAGGGTGAACTCTCTTCACGTAAGTTATCACCCTTTTCAGTATCTTTTGCAATTTTTTAAGGGTTTTCTATGGCTACTTTGAATATTGAGAGCCCCCACTGGAAACCATTACCTCACTAGAAAGAAGGACCTCTGTAGGAAGTGCTCTTAAGTACAGGCAGCAAGACACTTGAGATTGTTCATCTTCACTGGCAAGCTGATAAGGCTTAGGATCACCATGGAAATACACCTCTGGGTGTGTCTCTGAGGGTGTTTCCAGGAAGGGATTACACCTTGAATGTAGGAAACATCATCTCAGGCAGTGGAGTCACAAAGTGGATGCAAAGGAAAAGGAAACCTGAGCACTGGCGTTTCGTCTCCCTGTGTCTGGACTGCAGGAGCAATGTGACCAGCTGCTCACCCCTTGTGCTGCTGCCATGCCTCCCCCCAACACCTCGACAGATTGTGTGTCTGGAACTGTGAACCAGAACAAACCTTCACCCTCCAGTGTTGCTTCTTCTTAGGGAGTCAGTCACCGCAAAGAGAAGTGGAACCAATACAGCTCTCCTTTGCACCACAGACTGCTGCCTTTCAGCCCAACTCTAAGGTGAATGGCAGGGTTCGCTCTGTGCCACAAAACTCCATCTTGCTTTGCTTTCCCAATGGCAAATATATGGGACAAATGTGCTATTAGTCTATGCCTATAGTGGAATGCCTGCTTAGCATGCATGAAACCTTGGTCCTACTCTTTTTTAGTGGAATGCCTGCTTAGCATGCATGAAACCTTGGTTCTACTCTTTGCCCCTCAAAAAAATAAAGAAGAAGAAAGGAAGCCAGAATGACCATGACGTTAATTTTAAGGTACATTTCTATTCTGTGAACAAATCTAAAATTCATATCAATATGATCAATATGATATGATATTTGGCATAATATTGTTCAAATCTCCTCCTGTCTCTTTCTTTAGTAAAGTTGGTATAAAGCAAATGGAAATGTAACCATATGTTTAAAAGTTATGCTTTTCATTACTTCATTTAGTATTTGAGAGTTGAATACATAAAATTTTAAAGTGGATTTGTAATTCCATTTTTTAGAATGAATTGGTGTTACTTACAGATTTGTCCATGTTCATGTAGCATCTCAGAGATTTCCTGTAATCACAGGGGAAAAAAAAGCAATGTTGGCTCAATTAAATTGATTGTCATATTCATTTTTCTCTGATAGTAACAGACAATACATGGTGTGTATTAAATGTGAAACCACTTGAGGTGGATATGATGAGACACACTGAGGATACCTTTTCTCTACCCTGCTTGGTCACCTCATCAACCGCAGGAAAGTTTTGCAACAAATCTGAAAGTCAATTTTCAATCAAATGTGCAAATAGGCGCTTTGAGTGACTTGTGGCAAGTCACCCAGAAACTGCGGCTCATTGAGGGGATTTTGCTCACTGCTGGGAATAGCTGTCCCTTTCCCTTTTGAGGACACCCCATTTTGGAAGATGCCTGCCAAGGCCAATCATGGCAAAACATATTTTGACCCATCTGCCTACTTATTCGTTTTTATACAACAAAAGTCATCTAAAACGTCTTCCCTTGGCATATTAGACATCAGTACTCCACTCAGTACTTTGGGGATCAGTACTGTACTCAGTACACCAGAGTGCAGTGCTTCACAGTACTTTAGGGATCAATATATTGGAATAAGGAAAGCAATTGATCACCTGTTTGTATCCAGAAGAGTTACAATAAAGATCCAACAAAATCGTGCTTTTTCTGCTGATAGGAAGGCTATTTTATTTAAAACCAGATAGGGAAGGTTTTTTTTTTTTAAGGTCAGATAGGGAAGGTTTTTTTTTAAGGTATATTTTTCAAAACATCTGCTACCTTCGCAGAAGTCCTTGATTGGAGGGGGTTATTTAGAAAGGTTTCTTTGTTCATTCCAATTTGCTCTTTGCTTGTAATTTCTCTTTTTATTACAGTTTTAATGGGGAATGGCCCTGTTCTCCTGTGAAACAATAAACTGTCTGCACACTATAAAACATGGAAAGAAAAGCACATAACAGCAAAACCTTAAGTATTGGCTTTGCTTTCTTCTGCTCTTGTCTGTGAACTCTTTGGTGGCCCTTCCTGCAGTTCACAGCATCCAGTGGAGAATCCTCTGGTGGCACTAATGCCCTGAGATCAGCACGCTTACTTCCTCAAGACATAATTTAGTTGAGCCATGATTAAATTTCTTTTAAGATTGGAGCCAACGGGCTTTAAATAATCTTTATGCCCGTAGCCCATGTTGTGTTAAAGCACGCTCCAGGATATTCAAGAGACAGACACACACCACACTCTCTTGATAAAGCTTTCATTGGTTACCACCAAAAATCTTGCCCTAAATCTGCTTCTTTAGTGGGTACTTTTAACTCTTGTTATCCTGACCTAATACTGAATATAAAATAAGCCACTGGCTACCAACAAGTTTATCACATATTCTCAAATTGGTCCTCTTGCAGAGGAAAGAGACTTTACATTAAGATTTCCACAGAAGAGCTTTTTGAAAGCTAGCAGTCACTAATGTGCCCAGGGCCAAAAGATGCACACTTTGGTTTGCATATCTTACTGTCTCAGTTTAAATTTTATCAGTGCTTTGGCCTGAGACTAAATGGTTGTCAATCTGTATGTCCTTAGATGGTGCCCAGAGCCTTTGAGAATGACGTTCTCACTCTGACAAGCCTGTGGTTTTATTTAAACAAATTCTTCTCCCCCAGATCCCCACAGAGCAGCTGTTGTACCCTTCTGTTGATTGTAGTGGATGTATTGCAGATCTCTGGTTACATCCCAGCGGACCACCCACAGAAAGCGTTTATCCACACAGAGGCTCTCGCTGCCTCTTGCCTCCTGGAGACTGGGCAGAAACCTATGTTGTGGCCGACACCACCAGCTTCTGTCTGTGCCCTTTCCTGACATGGAGAAAGCTAATGAGTCCCATCATCGAAGAGGAAAATAATTAGGTGGTGAAAAAAAGAAAACATCCCATTGTTCCTTTGTGTAGGAGGTTGACAGGTTCCAGACGTGGAGATCTGTGATGTGCAACTGTAACAAGGAGGCAAAGGATGTGACAGAACAAAGGGCACTGGGACACATAGGTGACAGCGCTCCCAAGTCTTTGAGCATTTACACTCAAAACCTGGAACTTGCAGCTCCTGATGTGCATTCCGCACACAGAATAGACTCCCTTATGAAGTAAGCAGCGATTGAAGATGCTCTTTGCACCTTGAGGTTTGCTATAACTTAAAGGGAAGTTGTGCTTCAAGAGTAAGGCACCATATTGCAGAAGCAATAACAAAGGGCTATCTTAAATACTTGATCCTTTCCCCCCACACGTATTATTTAGAATAGAGCGAAGTATTAATGGTTTTATAAAATAAGAAGAATAATAATAAAGTTAAACTGGAATGTTCCATCTGACTTCAACCATCCAAGTTTTCCTTCCTCACTTTGCGGCGCCAACTTCATTCATTAACAATTATATAGATTCAAAACCTATATGTAGCACTGAACTGAAAACACCGGGTTATTAAAATCCGTGTTCTCTTTTAGTCGTTTATGCCCTAGGTCAGTTACCACCGCCATGCCCAACAGAAACAAAGTGTTACTCAGTCAACGTTCTGCTTATCCCTGGGATACTAAAATGTCATTTCTAACCCACGCAATGAACATGTACTCGAAACATGATACACGTCCTGTTCCACTGTCGCACTCTGTGCTTTTAGCGCCACCTGGGGAACCATTTTAAAGAGTACGTTCTCAGTTTTAATGTACAACTAAAAGACAACAAACATTTGAATATATATACAAATCGTAATTCTCCCGATGAATAGACTATAATAAAGCAAACAGCCCTTGCAGCCAGCAGTCCAAGGAAGAAGCAGGCTCGATGGCTAAAAGGATGCTGCCACGCTGTAGTTTTCCCAAGGGTAAACACTGCCCTGAGTTCTAAAAGAATTAAATAAATTGCTCTTTCATGTTTATTGAAGATTGAAGAAGAAAGGTAACTCATTATAAATACGTTGTTGCCTAGGAGACTTTCCCTAATATGTGTTGCCGATGTACATAGCACTAATACTTTCTCTGCAGGATTCCACTGACAAGGTATAAAACTAAAACTGTTTATTGCTTCTGTTCTACTTTTGAGTTGTTCTCACTTTGAACTAACCAAAATCATGCCAGCCTTATATATACTTAATAAATGTCTTGAATATGCATCTCAGGAGGCACTGTCTAAACATATGTGAACATGATACATTTGAGCATGGGTGCAGATGTGCCACGCTGCATGTATGGAGGTCAGAGAACAACCTGAGACAAGATCTCTTTGTTGTTTAGCTGCTCTGTATACCAGGCTAGATGGCTCACGAGCTTTGAGATGTTACCCCATCTCTGTTTCCCTCTCACTGCGGGAGCACTGCAGTTACAGACATGAGCTATTGCTCCAGGCTTTACCTGAGTTTGGGTGATCTGGATTCATGTCCTCCTGTTTACATAGCAAACACTTTACCCACTGAGCCATCTCATAAGACATATACTGGGATTTTAGATTATTTGTTTTGCATTCTCTTCTTTAACAACACTGATGGTTTAAAGTATATTTATAGACAGCTTTTAAAAATATTTTAATATATAATGGTTTGTTGACTTTTTGCCTGTTCTTTGATTAGTTGGTGTCTTTTTCCTGACAACTTGTAGGAGTTTTTTTTCCCATGTACCTAGAATAAATCCTTTATTGAATATAGCAGTTCAAATTACATTGTCCTCTTTCTGTAGCTTATGATTTAATCAAATGTAGACCTGCACTTTATTTATAAATTGCCTTCATGCTTGCTGTGAGAAAAAGATTAAAATTGACAATTTTTGTACCATGTCTAATTGATTCAGGATAATTTCCTTCAAATATTCCTTCCCCACACACTTCAGGCTGCCCTTTTTCATAAGTCTCATCACTGTGCGTGACATTCTTCCCCTTTTACATCTGCCCCAAATGCCACTGTGTTTTCCTTTCTGCAACAGACTAACAGACTTCCACACTGGTCAACCATCAGCTCTATAGTTACAATGTTTTGTTATTCTCTACCTTCTTGCTTCTTTATAACTTTGAATGAGCATATCATCAATACTAACACATTTTTTTAAAAAAAAGTCTTGAAGTGTGATTTTTCTCCATGCATGTTAGTCTTTTCCTCCATGCATGCCATGTAAATTTTCTTTGTAAATGTGTACTTTTCATCACTAATATTCTATACTCTCCATAATTATTATTATTATTACTATTATGTATGTGTGTGTTGAGAATTAAATCAAGGATTATATGCATGACATGCAAGTAGGTGTTCTACCACTGAATGACTGCCCATCACCTTTCAATGTTTTTAAAAATTTTTAAGTTTCTTTTCATTCAAGATGGTGTATGAGAGTAGCCCAGTTTTTGTACATGAACCATTTAATATCGGACCTTGTTAAACTCACTATAAAACTCGCCAGCCTATTGGGAGATTACATGGATGCTGTGATGGTCATTCATATTTATTCTTAACCTTTTTTCTCTCATGCTTCTTTATTTTATTTCACTAAGTGATATTTTCACTAAAATGTAAATCATAGTCATAGTGGATACTCATGAACATACTGAAGCTTAACAAGGCAGTTTAGCATGGTACTCTTAAACCTGATTCTCCATACAGGTTTATTCTTGTTTCATTCATCAAATAACAGAAAATACTGTGAAATCTATATTTTACACATATTTTGATTGAATAGGGTTAAGTTTAACAACTTTGTGTTAGTATGCACTATTAATATTAAGCCAACTTTCTTCCTAGGAAAAAGCTAAACCTTGTGCTGTTCCCGGAGCAACATCACTGTGATGAGTCTCCATGACTCTCCTGGTGCAG
>JAQHUG010000008.1:15855444-15882591 GCA_028555095.1 Dicrostonyx torquatus | reverse complement strand
CACTGTGATGAGTCTCCATGACTCTCCTTGTGCAGCATCACTGTGATGAATCTCCATGACTCTCCTGGTCTAGTGTCACTATTATGAGTCTCCCTGACTCTCCTGGTCAAGTGTTACTGTGATGAGTCTCCACGACTCTCCTGGTACAGTCACTGTGATGAGTCTCCACGACTTGCCTGGTGCAACCACTATGATGAGTCTCCATAACTCTCCTGGTGCAGCATCACTGTGAAGAATCTCCATGACTCTCCTGGTACAGTGTCACTGTGATGTCTCTCCATGATGATTCTGTTGCAGTGACTGATACTTCTTGTCTACTCCTAACGTATTTTTTCGTGTCAGTATGAACTGCCTCTTCTTTGTTAGAAACCCTCTCTCAAACTCTGCTTAGTGTGACATTAGTGTAGATTCACCAACTTATCTTTGGTTAATGTTCAAATACATTTTTAAAAAACAAACAATATAAATTTTTTTGCTGTGAATGATGTTGAATAGATGATGGCTATAGATGTCCCCAACTCTGATAACAATCATATGTTGCTTTATAATGAGATTAGATTCTGAGATAAGCAATTTCAGGTGCTTATTTTCATTGCGACAGCATCATGAATGTACATGCAGGGAAAGATGACTTCAGCATCTCCAGGGTACACAATCTATAGTTGTACATAAAATGGTTTTAAGCTTGTGACTTAATCAAGAATACTGCAACATTGTAAACAGTTTTGTGTTATATCAGTTAAAAATAAAATGTAAGTATTATTGTGGACTAAATGTAATGTCTTATATATTTATTAATAGCAAAATATAATGCTGAATTCTTAGTCAATAAACCTTTATAATGTAAAATGTGGCTTAAAAGTGTTTTCAAATATCATCTAAGGGGGGGCTGGGGTAAAACTAAAGAGAGAATTTAAATGGATGTTATTTCCTTGGAGGAGAAAGTAAACCAACAAAACAAGAGGAAAAAGGTGACATAGGAAGAGATGATGAGCACAGCCTGAGAGAGCAAAGAATTGTGTCAAAGTGGTCAACACTGTGCAGATTGAAATGTCCTCACCCTTTCCGAAGGGGCTGGAGTTAGTGTGAGAATGTTTCCTGAACATCACTGTGCAAGCCTGGCAAGTTCTAAGTTGCTAAGCCATGGAGTTCTCATTCCTGTAGTGGACTTAGGAAATGATATTTTATCTGGAAGCTTTCTGATGTCATTTCTTGAAAGAATACTGGCATAGGCTTTGCCTGGGAGGTCACTGGGGTCATAGGTGAGAAGACAGAAGAAAGAGGACCTCATGTATCATTATGAAGAAGAGTAATAAACAGTAGAACAACCAAAACCAGACTGCATTTCTAGCCTCAGCAATGACACTGTCCTCCACATCCCACACAGACTGAGGCTAAAGACTTTGAATGAAAGAGGGAACATCAGGGGTTGACAAAATGCTCACCTGGTCGTGTCACAGTGAACTGAAGCATTCATATTAGCTTATGGAATCTCTTTTTATTACTCTGTGTCCAAAGTGCTTGGGTTTCACAAAGGTATATGTTTGGGGCACTAAATGAAAAGCAGTAATGTTTATAAGCTTTTCATGACTCTAACACTACAAAAAACATTTTCACTTCCTTTTATTTCTATACTAGCTTCCAAAATTGTTGGGTTTCTAATAGTTTAGTTTGCCATGTGTACACATAATCAGATTTTGAAGTCCAGTTCTGTTGGGTCCCTTGAGGACAGGCCTTCGCACCCCCACTTGATCTGTTTTGCACTCTTGTGGTTGGTTGAAAACAGGAACAAAAACAGGGACAATCTGGTGTTTTCAGCAATGTTTTCTAAGGATATTTACCCCTAAGCCATGTAAGTTGCAGTGAGAGTTTCCTGCTTTTCCTGGCGTGGCCTCCCTTGCTGAGGGCTATATGTACTGTGTGAGAAAGTGAAATAAAGGCTTGTCTGCAGAACCGGAAATGTGTGTTGTGAGTCAATCCCTCGCTCAGAAGAACTACAGTTGTCGTGCTGGTGCAGCACAATTTTTCTTTTATATTCTGTCCAGAGAGTTGTATAAATGATTCCACCCATAGAACAGTCCTGCAAAATCAGTGGTAAAGGTGAGAAATCTTACCAAAGTAGCTCCTGTAACTTGAGGGCGTATCCTCAGGGTGGTTAGGCTGAGGCTTAAACACAGTTTCCTTTATCTGCAAAGTCTGCACAATACCATCTCCCTGCACTGCATATTAGATGTTGTTCAAGGTGTTTGTCTACGACATTTACTAAGAAATAGCCTTATTATGTAGACACAACCCAGTGACAGCTATGTCAGTTTTTATTGACATTTATTGGGGAGAGAAGAGTTGACCAATCCTTTGCCAACATTGGGCCTGAATTGCTTAATAAGTTTGTCTTGAGGGTTAGCAGCTATATCCCATGTGATAGCAGACAGCTCACTAGTGTTTTCCTCCCTTACTTCTAGATCCCATGCTTTCTATTACTTGGTTGTGTTTCTAGAGTCCTACTATGCCACAAGCTAAGCTAGAAAGGCTTTCATTAGAGACTTGTAAATCTAATATCCTGGGCTACAGCATTGGTTTCCAAGCATGCTTGCAGTTTCTGCCTCATCAACTCCAGAGCATCTTTTGTAAGTCAACAAAAAAGTACTGCAACAGAAAAAAGGAAGTGATGTGACAGGAACAAGGAAGTGTTGCAGCATGATAGAACACATAAAAGTCATGGCCAGGATAAGGATGTGCTTGCTATATCCAATTTGTGGGGAAACTATATTTGAACTTGTGCTTTGTGTGTAAATTTTCTGTATTATGATTAAATGCACAAAAGTCTTAAAAATAAATTTGTCTTTCTTAAGTAGACTTACATGATACAAAACAGGTTTAAAGGTACATAACCTATTCCATTTTAAGAAGTATCAGAGCATTGCTAAGTCCAGTTTAGTAAAACTTTCAAATACTAAACCCTGATGAAAATTAATTTAGAAGAGGTATAAGATTTATAGTGTTTTATTTTTAGATTTACTTTTAGAAGCTTAGAATCAAAAGAAATGGGTTTTATTTTGGAGTTTCATAGATATAGCATTACTCTGTGTTCTTATTTGTATCCCTCACTACCTTTCCCATCCCCCTCCTCCTCTTACTTCTGTTCTTTATCAACCCTAGCTGTCCTCCCTTTTTCATGTCACCTGCACAGGACCATCCGTTGTGCAACAGCCAAGTTTTTGGCTTGTCACAGGATATTTTCATCTGCAACATGCATATATTCCAGTTGAGTTAACAAAAAAAAACACAATTTTTTTTCAGTGTTTAAAGTAAGTTTACAGGTCTGTGCTGGGTCATGTCCATAGCTATCCTTGGCTGTGTTTCACCCATTTGCTTCAGACTTGGAAATAAGTACAAATACAGATCTCTTCTAGACTCTACAGTCATGTCATAGGCATGTTCACATGTATGTGTGTGTATGTGTGTGTATGAGAGAGAGACAGAGAGAGAGATTCTGTGTATAGTTTTAGATCTAGACATCACATAGAAAAGAAAACTTGGAGTTTGTCTTTCTGGATGGCTTGTTTCATTTATCATCATGACCCCTATTGTGCAGTCTTACTAGTACCTTCCTAACAATGGCATACAGACTCATCATACACTGACTGTTCCATGATTCACAATCTGGTATTTGCATTTTTTTCTGTCTTCCGAGGTGGGAGTGAATGGATATGAACTATGAGTTGTTCTAAGATGTGGCAAAGGTTTTGTGATAATCCATAATTTGTCTCAGGACATGAGTCCATCTTTCTCAAAGACTGACTTGGAGTTTCCTCCGATAGCTTTGTTCTTAATTTCCATTTTAATTAGTGCATATGAATTAGTGCATAGGAAATAATGAGTTTCCGAGTGACATTTTCATGTGTGTATGAAACATGCTGTAATTGTCCTTGCCCTCTCATTGCACACTATCCCGTCCCATCTCCTTCCCTAACGCTTCCCTTTTCACCTCAGAGGCTTTGTTTTTGAGACTGCACTTCTGTGAATAAAGCATGTGATGTGTGTCCTTCTTATTCTGACTTTGGAGACATGAGTGATCATGATGGAAGATAGACTTACAAATGGCAACCTCAAAAAAAATCGATTGACTTCAGCCAAAGCTCTTTAATAAGTATGTCATCCAAAAGTTCACAGTAGCGACACAATAGTCATTGCTGCTGTACTGAGACAAAAACAAAGCAAACATATATGACACATGTTTATCATAAACATGAAGCTCGAGTGTGCCAACTTTTGGTGGTAAATCAACAGCTGTCTTTGTCACATTAGTACTTGAGCAAAGAACAAAATCTTGATATTAGGATTTTCAAATTGCTTCATCACAAACTAACATGAAAATATGGAGTCATTAACCTTTATCTTGGAAAAATTTAATTCACATGCTGTGATCTAATTTCTTTAATTTTTTTGAAAATTAAATTTTTTTTACATGTATTTAATTTCCATACAATATAGTCAGTGGTTTTTATTCTAAGGTTTATTTGCTTATGGTTTTAGTTGATAGTAAGCCCTAAATCTCTGGCCCTCCCCCTTGGCTATGACAATGGAGCACTTCACAGCACAAATATTTTCTTGTCTCATGGAGACAGGGAAGCAAACAAAAGAAAAATTCTGACTTCCCACAATACTCTCGGAAGGCTTGCCCCCAGTAAGTAACATATGACCTCTCACTAGGCACCATCTTCTGACATTGCTAAGCCTAGGAATGAAACCTTCAACTGTGGACTTCTGGGGTCATTCCCCACCCAAATTAAGGTAGATAACCCACACAGTAGATGAAGAGCATGGCTCTCTGTTGTCTCTCAGATTTGGTCACGAACAAGCCACCTTCCACGTTGCAGCCCTGAAGAACTTTTCTTCTGTAGTTACAAATCACGAGGACACCATACAGAGTTTTGGGGAGGAGTGCCCATTTATTTATGGCATTTCTGAGGCTCATGAAACCTTGGAGGTAGACAATGGGTTGCATCTTCCCTTACACTGAAAGCCACTGTCCTTCCCTGCGCAGAGCCTTTACTGATTTACAGTCCTTTCTTCTGACTGGGTTTCTTCTCACATGTAACTGTCTTGATGCATTGGGGGTATGAAAACTCACATTTATTATAGTCCTTCCTTTTCCACTCCTACAAGCATTACGTGCATTCCACAGGATTCCAGAATGTCCTGAGTGCCATGCAGACTGTTCATGGAGACATCTCCAGGCTCTCAATGGGTCAGGATGTCATCACCCATGTCACTTTTTTTAAAATTTATTTATTTTATATGCACTGGTGCTTTTTCCTTCATATATGTCTGCTTGAGGGTGTTGGATCCTGTGGAACTGGAATCAGAGACAGTTGTGAGCTGCCATGTGGGTGCCAGGAACTGAACCCTGGTCCTCTGGAAGAGCATCAGTGCTCTTAACCGCTGAGCCATCTCTCCATCCCCCCCCCACATCACCTTCAACACTGCCATTATCTTTCTCTTTGATTGTTCCAGTCCTAATACATTTAATGTGATCTCCCTGTCCTAAAATGCGTAAATCTAATAGCAAATGATTGTATATTCTTACCCATGTTTAGGTTTGAAAATTTCTTAGTTCTTTTTCATGTCTTTTTGACAATTTTCCACAAAACTTTCTTTTATTTTCCTTGTTTATTTTCAGGAGTCTTTTATATAAGCTAAATATTTGTTCCTTTTCAATTTAATTAATTCATTAATTTGATGACATGAACAAAAACAGCAATGCAAATATGGAAAACAACTTGCTGAGGTGACTTCAAATGCCAAAATGCATTGCTAAGTCATTGGGTGACGAGCAGGCTTCTATGTACACTTGACAGGAAGAATCTTAGTTTTTCCTACTACAAGATTCTGCACCTATACAAAACATAAACTCCAAGGATTTACAAATGCATTTAGCAATTATGTGTGGAGCATCATTTTATGGCATTTGAACCACACAATGTATGACTTCCATAATGCCAACAGACATCGTCTCCAGCGGCTAGTACTGACCTATAGATTTTTCAGGCATCCATAGAAAACTTAGGAAGATGTATTGGCATAGAGAAAGATCAGGAATTACCTTAGGAACAACAACAGCTAAATCTGTATAGTCATCAATGTTTGCATAACATACTCTTGAAATTTAATTTTAAGAGTTCATATGACTATAGTGATCATAATAGGTTATTTTCAGATGTGACCCCATGTCCACTACTGAGTAAATGCTACCATCGATAGTATTTCAGGAAACCAACTTCCCTAGCAAGGCTGAGAGCTGTGTCCCCACTGAGGAGTAGTTGTAAGGAAATTCAGAGTTTGGCATCAGCTTGCCTGATGTTCACATCGGTAATAAGAAGTAAACTCAAATCAGGATTGGGTCAAAGTGAAGCTGGGGTCCAATTGCCACACTCATACCACCCTGCCCTTGTATGCCTTTGGCAGTGAGTGGAACATTTAGCTTTCAGGCCTATTGTTCAGGGTCAAGTCTAGCTAATTAAAAGGAATGAGTAAATGAACTTATGAAAAATAAATGTAAAGCAAGGCTGGAAGGACCTGACTAAGGTCATGTGGGTCAAGCAGAACTTGAACTTCTGTTCAGCGAGCAGAGCAAGTTGGTCTTCCATTTAAAATCACCCTGAAGGGTCAGCAGAGGTGAAGCAGCAGCGAAGGGCTCTCACAGTTCTTGTAGAGGATGAGAATTCAGTTCCCAACACTCAATGGTGGTTTCCAAATGCCTGCAGCTCCAGCTCCAGGGGATCTGATGCCCTCTTCTGTCCTCTCGTGCACATGTGCATTCCCCACAGCCCCCAAACACAGTTACACACAGATAGACATAATCAAACCATAAAATTTAGTCTAGTAAAATCGATATTGAAGGAACTTCTGAAGAACTTCCCTTAGATTTCATTTGCTCATTTGCCCTAAGACAAAACAAACTCCCAACTGAACTGTTTGCTAAAGCAATGATATTTCTTATCTGTTGGTGATTTTTATGTTTAATATCTTGAGGCCAACACTAATCGAGCTTTCCAGACAGAAACATTACATGCAAATCTACCTTCTCAGAGGGATACCAAAGAAATAAGAAGCAAGGCTTCTAATCATGTGCTTCTCAGTTTGGTAATTCTATCTCGAAAGTATAATAACAATGGACTAATATTTTAAATATCAAATTAACAAAATTTGGATTCATAAGAATTATATGAACACTAGACAGAATCTTCAATAGCTAATGATGTGGTTACAGAGAAACCTGAATTCTTTTAATAGTTTTATTTATTATTATTACGTGGGGGGGGCGTAATATACATGTGGAGGTAAGAGAACACTCCTAAGAGTCATTTCTCTCATTTCACCACAAATTCTTGGGATCAGATTCAGGTAGGTAAGCTTGAACAGCAAGCAACGTTGCTCAGTGAGCATCTCAGTCCCCTGAAACCTTGAATTCCTTTAAGGAGCAGACTCCAGTGTATCATCTTTGTCCACGATGTCTCTGAGCACTGCAACATTAACTTTAGGGCAGATGTTTCAGATATTAAAATAAATGAATATTTCACTCAACTTAATAACTAGAAGAGAATGTCAAAATATAAATATCCCTTCTATACAGACAAACCTATGTTCAAATTCTTTCTTAAAATTTAGTTTTATTTTTTGTGTCTGAGTATTTTGCCTGTATGTGCACTCTGTATGTGCAGCACCTATGGAGCCCAGAAGAGGGCGCCAGATCTCTAGAAAGGAGTTAGCAGCAACTCACAGGAGCACTGTGAGTGCTGGGAACTGAACCTGGCTCCTCTGTGAGGGCAGCCATTGCTCTTAACCTGTGTGCCATCTCCCCAGCCCCAGTGTTCAAACCCTAACTCTGTTTCTTAACTGGTATATGGCCTTGGTCAAGGGACAATCCTTTGTAAAATGATAAGGATCTCTTGGTGATATTTTTCTCTAAAGCAGCTTTGACAGAAACAGTAAGGTTTAAAAAAAACTTAGAAGTTTATATTTGGAAGATGGCAAAACAATGATAGAAACTCAACTTTAAAATCATTTTCTAGGTGTATAATTTTTTTGTTAATAAATTCTTAACTTTTTTATGTCATATTGAGAATTGAACCCAAGGGTCTTCCTGCAAGTTAGACCAGTACTGTCTCACTGAGCTTTGGCTCAAGCCCCAAGTTCTACTTACTTAGTTTTTGTTTGTTTCTTTCTTTTTTACATCTACTGATCCTATAATTTTCCCTCCAATGCACAGCACACCCAAGGAAATGGTGTGCATTTTTAGAAGGAATAGCTTACAGAGTCTTCATGTATGTGTGTATATGTATGAACATATATATATATATATTTTATAAATATCTTCTATCAAAGGAATTCATATTTTAAAACATGACATTCATGACACAGGTTGTAATTTGAATATTGATGACACTTTGTGAAATCAAACATTTAGTTAATGCCCATGTGTGTCTCTGAATTCAGTATTTACAACTGTTGCAAGTTGATGTGTTTATGAGCCAAACAAAATAGTTTCTCCAAATTTAAATTATTTACTTTTCTAGTTCTTCAGTCTCAACTGATGTCATGGCTTTGGCAGAGAAAGACACAGAGGCATGCTTATAAACACACAATACTTTTGTATTCCAGGCTGTCTTCACTCTCACCATTGAGGCCCAGGGTGAGATGGAATTAACCATGTGGTCCTCATCCATCCTCTGCCAGTACAAGTCACAGAGCCACTCTGGGCATTGGCTTCTTATCATGCTATTATTATGTTGATGGAGTGACCTTGAAGGCTTTCATCAGGCCTGAAATAATCCAGGATGCATTCCAGAATATATCCCATCTAAAAAGCTAAATTTTGTTTTTGACCATTGACTGCAATATTTCAATTATAAATGTCATGTCTTTAACCACAGTGGTGTCTGTATCAGTTTATTTCCATGATTATGCCCTAAAATCTACACATTCATGTCGTATTTTTATGTGCTTTTTGTGTGTGACCATGTAAATAAAATAGACTAGTAATATTTACATTAACAAGTAAATTGATTGATCATTTAATAAATAAATTACATATAATAATTTATACGTTTTGTATAATAATCTTTACATATTTAAATATCAAAATAAAGAGTTTGGGAATATATGTTTCGATAATCTTTTTTCCTCCTGTGCGATGGCAGAAAATGGAAAAAATGTTGCTTTAGGTTGCTTGTATTTGTCTGTGCCACTTTGCTCTTTGTGTCTTTTCCCTAAACCAGACTACAGAGTATGGCATGGCTGGCATCAGAGAGCGTGTTTAGTGGCTCTTGTTTTTAACATTACCGAATAAGTAGTGAATATTGTTCCAAGGGCAGAGTCTCAGCTCTCGATCACTCACTAATTTTCACTGACAGTGTTTGCTTTTCTTTCACAGGGTACTTCTCTAAGCACTGGAATGCGATGACCCAAATCATTCTGCCACCACTTTAATAAGGGAACAGTTTAGAGTGCGCACCGCCTGTATTCCTGTCTTTTGTTTATCCATTTCCCCTTGACTGTGGTCAAAGCAATCTCTTTAAGGGCTAAATAACAGTGAACCAAATCCTTATTACACCCTAAAGTCACCCAGAGCTTCTGCTCTTTGACCAGCTGGTCAGCTGTAGCCTCCGACGAGAAGTTTTTCATCCCACTTAAATGAGAAGCATGAATACATCGGAGATGTCCGCTCGGTGGGCTTACAAACAGAACAGAATGTGATTGTTGGTGAGAGATCACGAGTGTACTATCTGAATTCTTCACAGCCTGTGCTGAGACTTCGAAAATGCTACATTTCCTTGTGCTCCTCTCTTTTCCCCTTCCCAGGTCACCTCCCCACTCCTTTCCTTGTAGCTTCTGTGCCCACTGAACATTAAGCTCATTGATGGTCAGGGTGGGGCGTAAGTGACCTAATGATGGGTCACTCTTAATGAGAAAAGCGGCTGCCTGTGATGTGGTTTTGGCTCAGGCACCCCCCCACTGTGTTTCTGTGTGTCAGACTTAGTCTCCTTTAAGAGGAAAGAGCGTGGAAAATCGACAGAAATCCACCCAGTGCCTCCCCACAGAAGGGACCATGTGCATGGCTATTTAGCCCTGCAAAAGAGAGCTCATTTGCACAAATGGGAGCGAGCATAAGGAGTCCTTCAGAGAAGAATGGGGCCTTGGCAAATTTATAGACTCCCCTGAAAGAAAGTGATTACACATCATTATCCAATTGAGGCAGATTGATGGGCTGGGGTCAAAGTAATATTGCAGATCTCACCAAGGGGACAATGGCTGCTTGTCACAGGAAGGAAAGAAAGGGAAGGGGAGCTGCCACACAGAGAGCCAGGGCTCCAGCTTTACCCACCGCCCTGAGAGGGCTGGGGGAGTCTATGGAGTTACTTTTTTTAAGGGCCCTGTTTTATTTCATGTTGCAAAGCATGTGCCATTGAGATCAAATTGGGCATTCAAATGGATCCCAATAAAGAACATGCAAATGGGCTCAACAAGGACCAGGGCTTTCCATGCTTTTTAATGCTAAGAAGGAATATGGCCACGCCGATGGGGAAGTAAACAGTTCACAACCCGTTACCCCTGCCCTCTGGTCTTGCCTATGGAACCTATGAAAGAAATACACTGTCAGCCAGAAGGGCCTTAACGATCCTTCCAGATACAATGTGTTTCAGCGGACCCTAGGGATGAACAGATTTGACCATGAAACCCCACAACATGTGGTCCAGCTAAACCGCCGGCCTGAACCTGAATAAAACACCAATAGATGGACTTTTCGCTCCCTCTTTCTAGTCTCCTGATTCCTACGTGTTTAAAAGTATCTACAGTGTGCAGTACAAGAGGTAGCAGAACAGCCGGGGCCACCAGCATCGCTTTTTATCTGACATTTCGGTTTGGATGCTTAGAGATTTTTAAGTGTTAGGTGAACATTGATTCAGACTTTTTTGGGTCCAAAAGTATATTTGTAAGTGACTGAAAAGACCAAACTGGCTTATGAGCCGAACATATTTTATCAGGAAGAAGAATAAGTAGGCTTTTTTTTTTCACATTTAGGCTGTCCCTAAGCAGTATAGTCGTTTGGTTTCTCCAATTGAACGTGATCTAAAATTAACAGTATATGGATACACTGTTTTATATTAGTATTGATTTATTTAAATCTTTTTGTGTATAGTGATAATACATTTAAAATATATATGTGAACATATTCACACGTTACATATAGGAAAGTTTAGTTTGGGAGTGTGAACATGCTAGCTTTTCCTTTCGTGATGAAGTTACCGAATTTTAGATTCTTTCACCCATGTCCTCACTTCTCGCTAAGATAAATGGGCTAAACCTAGTGACTGCTACACTGCTCTTTACCTGTATTGTACAGTATACCTCACTCACTTGCCTTCTTTATGAGACAGCAGAGATGTATGCAATAGGAAATACTGAAGGCATTTCCAGAGCAGACTTCCTCCTTAGGACGGCTGGGTTCTGTGTTTCCCTGATCTAATGAGCTCTTAATGAGCTGTCAATTGTTTATGCAAATAGAGGAAGAAACAGACATTGAGGAGATGACAGATATTCAGTTAGAATGTGGCCTGTCTGACCTCTCCAAGTTATTAAAAATGTAAATTGCTCCAACTTAATAATTAGCATTGATCCTCCTTTTGCTTCTATGGATTCTGTAGGTGTTTGATTAAAAAGGATCTGAGCTATCCCCCTTTTCCTTACAAATATTAGTTTTGTGTTTGAAAAGGTTGAGTACATAGTTCGGGTTCTATGCTGAATGTCGTGGTTTCTAGAATGAAGAAACAATAAAACTGAATGAGAATCTGTGTACATTTGTTTTTGAGTTGTACATTCAAAGACCGTAAACAAAGTCAGTCCCTGTCGATAAGTTCAGCTTCTGCAGATCCATCCTATTGCTGATAGAAACCATTTGGGGGAAAAAAATGCCTGGAGTGAGCATAGGGAGACTTTATTTCTTCATCTTCATGCCCTAAAGAACACATTATAAGCACTAATTGTATAGTTTTTTGCATTGTACCTGGGTTATAAGTAATCTAGACATGGTTAAAATCTCTAGGGATGTGTGTAAAGGTTACACCAGACATGCACATTCTTTGTGTTTTATTAAAGAGGCCCTAGTGCCTTCAGATTTGGAAATCTGTAGACTTTCTAGAAGGAATCCCGTATAGATACTCAGGAATGACTGAAGATAAAATTCATAACAATGACTATCTCTAGAGAGGAAAACAGAAGTGAAATTAGAATTATATATATACACGCATATATTTACATATCTATACAAAGGTGTATGTCTAGGTCATGTGTATGTGTTGCTTGAATAAATTGAATTATTGGGGATACATTGAACCTAGGACCTCTTTGTGTCAGGCAAATAATTTACCACCACCAAGCTACTGTCCCAGCCCTCACTTGAAAAGACTGTAGATAATCCCTTATACTGGAGATCCCTGCAGAGAGTGAAACCTTAGGGAACAATGCAGTCACTTGCTGATACTCCAGAGAGCCTGTCTAGTGAGCTACTCAGATAGTCCTGACTCTTAGATAGCAAGCAGACTGTACTTATTGGCTCTAGGCACATCCCAGGTCAAGGAGCTTATCTAAAAAGAGAATGGCTGGGCCTGCATTTGAGTGTCGCCATGCTAATTATCTTGTTTAATCTATCAATTAATTCATTAAGCTCTACACCTTGATAAGCAGTCTATTGTTTTCACAGGTATGCGGGATCACAATCCTGCCTCCAAGGTTTGAATTTATTAGTCATTGAGTAGGATAAGGCTATGACAGAGCCAGAACACACCCACTTGCCAAAGGAGCCCAGACAACCGATACTGGAGAGACACACATTTTTAAAGCACCTAACAGGAGAGAAGCTCTGAGGTGGAGGAGGACAGATGGCCTTTGGGAGTCACAAAAGCAAACTATTCCATCTCTCCATTTATCTGGCACTGATCTCACCGCAGAGCCAAAATTCTGCAAGACGCTTGATACCTTGTGAGGGGCCAAGTTCTTTCCTGAAAAGTCAGCTATGACTGTAATTCATATGAATCTGATTGCATGCTCCACTCTGTGACAGCATGTGGAGAAGACAACCATTGAGCCGGGCCTGGTACAGCCTGCAGCTCAGCAAGGTCTACACCAGCTTCGGTAGAAGGGAGCTCATGGTGGGTAGCTTGGCACAAGCAGGTTGGCACAATTCTTTATAGCCTTGTATCATCTTGGCAAGTTAACCTCCTTTCTATAGGGGGCCTTTTCTACACTGTGAGAATCTGTAGTCAATCCAGGAATCGTGGGCCTCGCTTCGAAGGAAAAGTTACACTCAAACACATGTGAATAAAAAATGGTGCAGGTTTTCACATATCATATTGCACTATTCTCGGCCCACTCTGTACTGTGTCTGCGGACCATAACATAATAGAGAACCCCAACCATCCTTACACATACACTGTGTAAACATTCTACACACCAGACAACATAAACATGAGATTGTAGGCCCATTGCTTTAATCCTCCCTACCAAATACATATGGGTCAAGAAACTTAAAAATGTATTTCCCCAATCAGAATAAAACAGGTCAGTGATTTTACAAAATAGTTATTTTTGGTGATGGACCATTTAACATTAACAATGCAAAAGCAAGCAAAAATACAATGCAGATAAAAATTACCTGGCTGAATACCTTTTCTCTTTGCTTTCCTTTGAAAGAACTACTTTGCAAGAGTAATCACTGTGCTCAGATGTACACTATCTACCTAAAGGAGCCAAGAGAAGAAGGCAATGCTTGAGGTCTTACATCACTTCTCGAGAGAGGGGTTCTATGGGAGCAATGAAGTGATGTAGTTACAGTGTACGAGGTACACTTCTGAACTCATAGAAGAGTGTGTCTCTGATCTGCGGGACTGGTGATTGAGAAGTAAAAATCTCCTTATACAGCAACTCTGTAAAGAGTTTTAAAAAAAAATCTCCTTTGGGGGAAGCTGATCTCTTTGGAGAAAGTGAGAAAGAAGGTGTAACTATTATCTACCCAGTGACTTCTCACAGCTAATCTGGGTCTTCCCGTGATATAAAAAGCATATGGGCCCTGATTCATTTCCCATCTCTAAATTTATCTCTGACCACAGAAAGAAAGCACTGTCTAGAATTTTGGGGAAAACCTCTTCTAGCTATAAATATGAGTTAGAGGGGATCAAATAGTACACCAATTCCAAATTGCGTCATCTATCTAAATTATATTTGTAGCAAAATAAGAACATTTTTATTCTTTTTAAATCAAAGTTCTATAAAAATGTCTGTGAGCTACTACTAAATTTCCCCTTAAAACAAAACTTCAGTCTGATTTGACAGTTTCAAGTAACTGCAGATTGTAGTTATTTCTCACAAGTGGTATTTTTGTTATCATAACAATTAGATTTTACTTACTTTTTTTCAGTTTTTATTTATGTGTATATGTGTGTTTCTACAGACATATACCATATGACATGTGCCAAACTTGTGTGGGTGCTCACAGATGACAAAAGAGGGAGTTAGATCCTGTGGAACTTGACTTAGAGATAGTTCTGAGCCACCTGCTGAGGGTACTAGAAACAGGACTTGAGTCTTCTGGATTAGCAAAAGGGGTTCTTAACCTCCAAGCCACCTCCTCATTCCCTAACAATTATATTCTAAAGAATTGCCACTAGATCTTGGTGTTTTAGCTAAGGACAAGTAAAAAAGCATGAAAACCAGGTTAAGGCTCTATTTTTATGCAATATTTCATTTAATCCTTAGAACTTATTTTACGTGACTTGAGCTGATTCCCCAAGAAAACAGAAGCTAAGGGAAAAGCAGGCTTGTTACTAAAATTTGTTTTTCAAAGACTAGCTGGGTGTGAGGAGTGAATGACGGTGGGATACGCTTCAGTGGATGCAGAGTCACTCTCCATGGAGTCTGTTCTTTGTCTAAGTCTGGAGATATTTATGAAACTGTACCTTTGCCTAGAGCTACCAGGTTTTGTTGTAGGCATGAGATGAGACAGCCCCAAGGTTTCTGAGTTACAGGGAAAGACAAGGGCTAGACCCAATTGCACAGTGTGGGTGTTCACTGTGGCAGACCCCAGTTCTGACCGAACTCAACTACTCAGAGGTACACAATGCTTAGCCCCATCTTGTAAATAAATTACGTGATCAAGCTGTGTTTAACCTTGGTAAAACCAGTGAAGACACACACACACACACACACACACATACACACATTCACATACTTTCTCTCTCTCTCTCACACACACACACATACACACACACACACAACACACACTATTTCATAAAAAAGCTCATATAACTTCCCAAAAGTAAATAACTTCTTCTATGTTGTGCTAGTCTTATGTAAACTTGACATGCAAACAAGAGTTATCTGAAAGGAAGGAACCGCAACTCAGAAGATGCCTCCGTAAGATCCAGTTGTAAGGCATTTTCTTAATTAGTGATTGATGGGGAGGTTCAGTCCACTGTGAGGGGGGCTATCCCTAGGCTTGTTGTTCCTGAGTTCTTTAAAAAAGCAGACTGAGCCAGGCAGTGGCGGTGCACGCCTTTAATCCCAGCACTCAAGAGACAGAGGCAGGTGGATCTCTGTGAGTTCGAGGCCAGCCTTGTCTGATTAATGAGTTTCAGGACAAGTTTCAAAGCTACATAGAGAATCCCTACCTCAAGAAAGCATAAAAAGTAGATAAATAAATGAATAAATAAATAAATCTTTTCAGAAAAATTTTCAGCAGGGAAGATATGTGTTTTCCTCTAATCTTGCCTACAAAGCAGCTACCTATTGAAATAGTTTTAGCTATCAAAACTGCTTCAATTCTTTGTAGTCTCATATAAAACTTATAGAATAGAATGATTCACAAGCCACAGCACTACAAAACTTGCCCCTAGTTTTAACAGAAAAACAAATTGGTTTAGCTAAAATATGTGTCTTCCCAGATTGAGGAATTAAGAAAATTCCAGTATTAAATACAAAATACTATCATATAAGATCCTTGTACTAAAGATTAAATTCTAACATGCTAATTGACTATGTGTTGTGACAAGGCAGTAGATTCTTGGGGTGAAACTGAACAGAATCCCTGTGATTAAACCACGTCCAGTTGGACCAGAGTAATGTATAATCATGCTTCTTTTGGAAAATTTGTGCTCAATAGAGAGCAAACGGTCTTCTGGGAGACCAGTCCAACTCCACACTTCTTTACTGAAGGAGTTGTATCAGATATACCTATGTTATCTTCAAGCCTACCTGCAATTCCAACAGTCAATTAAAGACATCTTGAATATAAGCTTGTAAAGAGAACAGGGTGAAGGCCATGACGATATTTTTAGTGATCTCAGTGAATTTAAGATGAGAGGAAAAAAATGTTCCAGAGAAAAAAAAGTCACGTTTCATGTGGTTTAAGATTCTTACCATTTAAAGCATTTTTATCCAGACCAGTAGATAATAAAATAGATCATAATACCTGGAAATGTCTATTGTGTGGGTAGCATGTACATGGAGATGATAATTACACAGACATGATACTGAATACAGACATGTGTACATGACTGGGATGAGCTGGAGGGGAAATCTTTTTTCCAGCATGCATGAGGCCCTGGATTAGATCCGGCAGCACTGAGAAAACATTACACAAACATGGCATTAAATTGAAGGTGTGAATACTTAACCCTCACACAGTCCTCTCCATTTTTATCAACCTAATTTTTTAAAATTTGTTCAAAAGGACAAGGGAATAATAGTTCTAATGTTTATTTTCTCACCTTCATCTTTCTCTGGTGGCATTATTTTCCTGATTGGAACTCCCTGAGGGCCCCTCTTTAGAAAGTTCTCACCCTCAAAGACCGGGGGTCTCAGTCACACCACACGGAAGCTTCATTAGACCCCATTGCTCCTTTGCTTTAACAGAGGATGTCAACCCACCCTGACCCCTGGCAAAAACAGGCTTCAGACCAAGTCGCTCCCCATTCCCACCCTGAGTTCCATCGCCTGGAGCCATGCTGATGCTGTGCATTTGATCTGATTAATGGAGCTGCAGTTCCTGTCACGTTGCAGAGACCTCCTGCCTGTCAGTGTGGCTCTGAGCTGCACCATCCCACCTGATAACCACATTACATCACTCACGTGTATCTGCAGAACATGCCTGGCTTTGTCAGTTGACATTTGGTCACATCCCTCACACAGAAGAATGCTGAAGCCATTAGCAGGAGGGCAAGAGCAGTAAAAGTTATGTCTGGATCTAAAGAGGTTCAGGTTTGTTCAGTTACCAAAGAAAACAAACAAACAAAACCCCTGAAATTATTGTTATTTTATCCTATTTTTTTTTCTGGTAGAGGGTCTCACTATACAGCCTAAGTGAGCCTTCAACTTGCAGCCTTCCTCGCCTAACCTCCTGCTAGGCTAGGCATACAAAGATATGCCTCTGCTTTACTCTTAGGCAGAAATAATTTCCAGACCAGTAAAGTGTCTCTTCATCCTCTGCTTTTGCAGGGCCTAGCAGTTTTTAATCTCCTGGTGAGCTACTTTTCTTCAGTAATATATATTATCTAATAATTCTTCACCATCACAACTGTTATTAACTGTTTCAATAAGTGATATAAAAATAAATTAATTAAAGGGATTCTGTGTCTCTACCTATGAAGGCCAGAGATTGGGTATCTTTCTTTGTTGATCTCTACCTCATTTTTGCAAAAGGAATTCTCACTAAACCTGAGTGTTACCAATGTAGTAACACGGGCTGGTCAGCATTGCCAGGGATCTTTCTGTCTCCACTCGATCAAAGCTAGTGTCTTTGGCATGCAGCACCATGGCTAGCTTTTTATGTGTTTGCTGGATATCTGAACTTGGGACTTCATGATTGTGCTTCAAGCACTTCACCCACTCAGCCATTTCCTTTGCCCAATAAAGGAGATTCCCATAATAATAAGAAAATTATTAGAAGGATAAATGACAGCTGAGATGACACTGACACCATGAAAAATAGTCTCTTGCTAATAATTAAATTCATTTAGGAGAAAAGTAAGCTGAAGCTTATTTCTTCCACACAGATCTTCATCTTGAGAACAATTTTAAATACATACATCATAATGGTACCCATACTTGGGGCTCTTTCTTTTCCTTGAGCTCTTTGAGAGGAAAAACACCGGGAGAGTAATGATATACCATTAACATCCTAAAGGAAATGCAGGCTAAGTTACTCACCCAAATTACACTGACCATAAAGACTTCACTGGGCCATTTCATTAGTTTATTAGATAAAACTAAATGGAAAGGAGCCTTAAATGAATTATAACCAGCTTGTGGAATAACAAATATATTGTGCATGAGAAAATGAGGTCCATGTGACATTCACAGCCACCATATGTAAAGCCTCTATTGTTTGTCCTTTCTCTTTGAATGCATCAGCTAAACTAAAACACATGACTATCCTTCTCACTACATGAAAGGAAGCACCGAAGACAAATCTCTGCCCAGCCCCCGTGCTCCGGGAACACTGGGACCATCAACCTCAAAGACCTTTCTATCAGCCTCCACAGAGCAGCAAGTGCATCACGTGTATGCCCAGCCGTTAGCAGCCTCTTCATAAAAGAACTTGGATAACGTTTAGGAGTCTGCCAGATGAAAGGCTAGCTTGTTAAAGCTCTACAGGCCAAAGGATGAGGCTGTGTCTTTATTTCCTACTTCCGGGGTGACTATGTGAGACACAGCAGTGTCTGCATGTGATGGTGCCTGGGCCCAGGACAACAAGCTGACTTTGTGACTTTGGAACATGCCCCTCTTTGCTGTGAATCTGAGCCCTGTTGCCAGCATGCAACTTCTTTTGCTCACCACAGCATGTAGTAATGCAGTGTATGTAATATGCAGTGCAGCTTTGTAGCCAGAGACTGTGGGAGGTACAATGTCCAGGCTGTTCCTAACACCACCAAATGGGGGCAGGTGACACATCAGAAGCATTTGCACTGTAGATTATAATGGAAGACTACCTCCGAAGAAGGCTCTCTTGAGAATGGGTGGAGGACAAGTTGACTCTAGTTTTGAGGACATTCTTAGACAAAGATACTACATCAAAGCACATTAGTGACAGATTCATTGCGTGGTGTGCAGAAATTCCTTACAGGCACCTGGACTTTTCCTCCCAGGATATTTGAACTTGGCTTTCTCTTTCTGTTTTTATTTGGTAGTCCTTCTTACATAATTATGCAGCCTAGTTATTATGGAAACTGATACTGGGTAAAGTGAATAATATTGTTATTAATGAATTTTACTTGCAGTAACAACCTTAAACCTTAGAGTATTGTACTCTGGCTACTAACAGGACCCAGCTTTGTGCTTCCAATATGGACTGAAGACCATGGAACAGGAGAGCTACAAAGGTTCTTGCAGATTTACTAGAGACTTAAGTCTAACCTATAAAAATGTCTCTCTATACAGAATGAGTTCAGAAAACTGTTGAGTAATTTAGATTTCACAGTGGCCAAAAGTCACAGAAAGACTTCATCCTTTGGGTGTGTGTCGGGGGGAACAAATGGCTTCTAATTGTTCCATTTAATTTTTCAGAACATCACGTTTCCAACATTATCTTGTGATTGTGATGATTGGTTTTCATAGACTCATTCAGGCTTTCAACCAATATTACTTAGTCACTCTTGCCTGTCAGCTCCCCAGTCAGAAGCAGCTTATAGGTTCAGAGTCCAGCCAACCTCACCAATGTAATAACCCAACAACTCATTTCCTTCCCTCTCAGAAGGGTCTGATCACAGGTATTCACAGCGGCTATTTCTGGAAATAATACCACTGACATTAAAAAGGGCATCAGATATTATTTGGAAAGACCAGTTTCTCCCATTGAGTGATGCGGCCTAGCAGCTGAGATGCCCAATCATCAGCTCACTATCTACAATTGAACTGAATTTATGCTAAGAAATCTAACCTTAGCCACAGAGAAACCCTGTCTCGAAAAAAAAAAAAAAAGAAAAAGAAAAAAGAAAAAAAGAAAGAAAGAAATCTAACCTTTTTGTGAAGTTCCTATCCAGATTTCCTCTTCAGATTAGAAAATTCAAACCTGTCACCTCCAGGGACACAGAAATGCTACCAGTTGCCATCACTGATGGGTCTTAATGTCTTTCACTGCAGCACCACAAAATGTGCTGTCAAGGTTCAAAGAATGAACTTGTAGCAGTCCAGACTAAAAGTTGGACCTCAGTCTGCTCCATGAGAATCAAGCAGAGGTGCGGGAAGCAGCCATGCCCTCATGGCCACCGTCAGCTTGCAACAGGCCTTATTCTTATTTTCTGGTACATTATGGGGTCACAGGTAATCAGTTTAATGTTGTCCGTAACATAAAAAAGAAAGGACAGAGGGAGAGGTTTGAGGTCTGCAGTTATTTCCCTCCTTGCTCTTTTCTCTAGGAAGGAATTATGAGAATAGAATTTATATTTGCTTATGAACTTGGAGAATGTCTGGTTTCTTCCATGTCTTTATCAACCTCAATCTCCCTCTCATACACAGATGCACATCTGTTCATATGCACATGCACACACACACACACACACACACACACACACACACACATCTACGTAGATGGAAGTATCACTGAAAATTGGAAGAGGAGTAGAAATGATACAATCAGTTAATCATAACCAGTAGGGCCTTCTCAATCTATGTGGGAGGGGGGATGAAGAATCCCACTAACTTATAATAGCTGGCGGCAGCTATTTGAGCAACTGAATCTGACATTCTGCCAAAAAGCAGTGAAAACTTATGTCTCATTTTGCTAAGTTGAGTAGTGCTTACATAATAACAGCAAATTATGATTTTTCTTGTATATCAATATAGGTATTTTAGTATTAGTGCCTCAAAAGTAAGACTAATAATAAATTATATTATATACAGGGATTTCTTTATGCATACACTCTGTTATATTATTTACACACAAGCTTTTGGTAATTAACATGACTTTGGGAAAATATGTCAGATAAACCAACAAAATCATGCTATTTTTCTTTTTGTCCCATGCAGCTGTCAGGTCAGTTTTCAGGTTTTAGTACTTTAATTTCTTTTAATGTTTCCATAGAAATAGCATTAACGAGATGATAGATTAGATATAATAACATGATGCCCCTGACATCAGCGGAATTTATCTTCATCGCGTGTCTGATAATACCCTCTTATTGTGTAATGAACCCTGCTATTTGTATCTATCATACTTTTCCTCATTCATCTTCTTAGTTACTAAAGATAGAATTCTTCTCCAGACTCGCCTGTGTGGATGCAAATTCTCACGCCTCTGTGTGTCTGTCATTATCTATGGTCATCTGGCAAATTGGTTCAGCACATCTCCGTTCAAATGGCATTCATTAGAGAGCATAGAATGAGTGCAAGTATTTTATATAAAACTCCCAATGTGGGTGGCACCATTGTATCTTTTTGACATGTCTGCACATCATAAAAAACTGTGACCACCTTTCAACTAAAACCATGAGCCAGGGCAGGAAGTGTAGAGAAGTAAGGAATTTCATGAGAGCTCCCCCACCTTCCTGACCTCCACTGGGCTTCTGGGGGAGCCATCCCTTTCAGAAGCACTTCATGCTCCCCTTCTGTTCATTTATCTTTAAATTTTCACCTAACAATGATGCGCCATTTAAGGACAGGGATACACTCTGAGAAATGTGTAATTAAAATGAATTCAGATATGTAAAAACATACAGATCCTGTAAGAACTGTGGTAAGTATGGATATTGCACACTTGGAGTATGTATTCTAACAACAAACAAAATTCAATAGAAGTGTTAAAGGGATTATTAAAAATCATGCGATTAAGAAGAAATTAAAGAAAAATAATGTGCTTGTGTGGGATCAAAAAGTGACATGATGATTTTAAATCTACTCGTACCTGTTTAGAAATGCCAAGAGAGAAACAATCTAATCAGAAGACAGATCATGTGAGGTAGTAGGAGAGAAGAGCAAGACTATGCTGTATGCTGCTATCAGTGATAGTGATGAATTTAAACACACTATTTAAAGGAGAAAGAAAAGAGAGGGAGAACAGGGTGTATTGTGTTACTTAGCGACTGAGGACAAGGAAACCATGGTGGCTTCATTGGTGTCTTATAGAATCAGATCTTATAGATACCAGGGGACATGTCAAAGGAACAAAATTGCCGATCTCAAGTAGACACAGTAATGTCAACTGTGCAGATACTTCAGGAATTTCATGTCTGGAAAGATGGGACAGAGGTGATTTACTTTTTCCTTTTGACTTTTTCTCACTACAGGCCAATTCTTGTTTTAAATGTGAGCTAAACAAGGATGACACCAAAAGACATGGTAAAGTAGATAGGGAAAAGCCCATGGGGCCTCAACCCTACACAAAATTCTTACACGCAACTAAAGGATACTGGGAGCAGGAGAAATAGTCTTCCTCATGGAAGAGAACAGCAATAGGTTGTCCAAAAACCAAATAGTCAAACCTGTAAACATTCATACAAGTAGCATAAGGTTAACTTAGCAGATTATGTTCTGGAAACACACACACACACACACACACACACACACATATATATATTCTAAATATATACATATATGTGTGTGATAACAGTTAATGAGAAAAGAAGCTATGAATTTGAAATAGAACAAGGAGGGATATATGGGAGGGTTTGAGGGAGGAAGGAGAAGGGAAAATGCTATAAACATATTAATCTAAAAAAATACTGATCTTTATATAAAACAAGAATATGGTGTAAGGTAGGAAGAAGGAGGCACGGTGGCCAGAGACCTCAGTATGTGAAGAACACAGTGGTCCCAATTAAAGTTCATTCATCCTTGCAAGTGGCAGAATGGTTTGAAATTCAATGAAGGGAAAAACAAAAATAATGAATATATACAAATACCGAGATGACCAAGATGATGTCATGTTAGAATCAAATGGCAATGCTTTTCCACTATAAACATGCTTTAAGAGCAAGTGTGAAGACTGAAGAATTTTTTTTAAATATATTCAGCAAATAAATAGAATAATTCACAGAGAAAGGATGGTCTCTCCTTAGGGGATAAAATTAGATCAAGTACATCTTTATCCTTATTATTTTAAAATAATTCCATTTTATTTAACTCAAAGAAGAAATAGTACATTAACACAGATATTTCTGAAAATTCTTACTATAGTATAATTCTTACTAGTAGGAATTTGGAAAGTCTATGTATAAAATCAAAACCAAGCCACCTCCATGCTCATAAAAGACTAGAGAAATATGTTTAGATTCTTCCATTTAAAGATAATTTATGTCTGATGACATAAAAATATTGTGGTTGAGAATTTTCAGATTGGGACACAAATTCCCCAATATAATATTGCGTAAAGGAAGAATCAGAACATAAATACATGGCACAGTCCATACTTTGTGTAGTTGCAATCTTTTAACATTTGCTTATGTGTTTAAACAAGCATCCACGAGAGTGATGCTCACAGGAGCAACCATATTAACAGAGGAAATATTGCCTTATACAATATCACCAGTATTAGTAATTGTTTAGCTTTGTTTTTAATTTTCTAATTTTTGAAAATTTCAGCAGGCAGTGGTGGCACACAACTCTAATCCCAACACTTAGGCAAAAACAGGCATATCTCTTTGAGTTCAAGGCTATCTTGGTTTACAAAGTGAGTCCTAGGACAGTCAGGGCTGTTACACAGAGAAAACCTGTCTTGGAAAAAAAAAAAGAAGAAGAAAATTTTTTACATGAGTATTGTATTTGCATCATTTCAACCTCTCGTTCCAACCCCTTTTTCCTCTGTTCAGCTCCTCCTTTGTTCCCATCCTACCTGACACTCTGTTTTGTTTTTTTTTTTCCATTGGTCCTTGAAAATGAAAATTACCAAGGAGCCTTAATAGAATTGTGTTTTGTGTCTATGGAGGAGTTCATGGCTCATCTGTGTCCTAGTTGCCCCTGAATGACTCAGTAAGGAAACCCCTACTGGCCTCCAGAAGTGCCCAAGCCATTCCTGAAGCTCGTATGTACAGAGTTTGTCTTTGACCTAGTCCCAAAACTCGCCTCAGTACAGGTCAAAACAGAGTCTTGGAAGGGAAGGTCAGTATATGGTTCAAAATTGCCCATAGTTTAGTAACAGGGAAATACACCTAAGAAATACTTTTATCTATTCTTATAGTAAATATTTTTAACAAAGCCTGAAGAAAACCAACCTCAATGGCTTGGAACAACTTTGCAACTCATGCCCTAAGAACTCACTGTGATTTGCATTCATATAAACACCTTCATTTTTTTCGTTAACTGAGCTGATTTAACTGCTAATTAAAACTAGTCAGTAAGCACAATGCAAAATTAATTAAAACCATTTAGTAGAGAGATGCAAATTAGGCGACTCAGTGCATTGGACGCTATCAAAGTCAGGAAGGCTCCTACTTGTCATCAGGCAAAATAGTTCTTAGGGTAAGTGCCTTCCCCAGGGAGAAATGTTAAGGAATAAAAATCATCCTGTTGATTGTATGATGTTTTATTCAGCAAATGCACTCAAATTCAGCTGATCTTTTCAATAGAAAACAATAGGGGGAAAAGGCTGGTGTCTCATAGGTGTTTAATAGTCACAAGACAATTCATAAAAGTACTTCCAATAAACATGATCATTTTTCAGATCTTATAAAGATGAAAATGAACACTAGGCATATTAGATTATCACTTTGCCTAAAGATAGACACCAAGCATCCTCTTCACATGCTCAGTTTTAACAATCTTTAATTGCTTTAACCTTTAACTGTCCTCTGTTGAGAAAATGACCACTTCTCCCTCTGTCTGTCAATACACCATTTTGACACTGTAAGTGTTCTTTATTTCCTTGCCCCTCCCCCTGTTTTGGGATCATTTTCTTCTTTGAGAAACTTCCACACAAAGCATTGTCAAGGGGATAATGGACGCTTGGCCTTAAATGTTCAAAGTGGGAAGAGGAAAAATTGGTCCCTGTAACTTTCTTCCTTGTGACCACTGATGGTGACTATATAGGCAGTGCCATCCTTCCTCATGGGTAATTTTACCTCAGAGGTTTGGTAGCATCTATGGATGTGGGTACCCATTAGGTTCAGGACAGGTAGAGTTGCATATCTACTGAACTGCTCAACTGCTATATGATATAGTACCTGCCATTCTCCAAAGCTGCATACACACATGCACACACACACATACACACATACACACACACAGAGTTTTCTGCTTTAAGCCCTATCACTAGCATACTTATGTGACAAAGAATATATACATTTTGTTTGGTTTGGTTTAAAGTTTTATTTCATTGATTTTTGTGATAGTTGGCCTAAGTTTTAGATTTTACTTATGTGTATATGTGTGTAGGGGAGAGTGAAAATGTACAAGTGCCCTCAGAGGTCAAAAAAGAACACCAGATATGTTGGAGCAGGGTTACAGGTGGTTATGAACTGTTCCACATGGGTGCTAGGAAATGAACTTGAGTCCTTTGCAAGAGCAGTATGCATTTTTAGCCACTGAGTCATTTCCCCAGAACCCTTTGTTTGTTTGTCTACTTACTATGTAGATCAGGCTGCCCGCAAACTGGCAAGGCCCTCCTACCTTTGCTTCCTAAGTTTGTAGGATTGCAAGTATGTTCCACCATGCTCTCTTTTTCTTCTTCTTCTTCTTCTTCTTCTTCTTCTTCTTCTTCTTCTTCTTCTTCTTCTTCTTCTTCTCCTTCTTCTTCTTCTCCTTCTCCTTCTCCTTCTCCTCCTTCTCCTTCTCCTTCTCTTTCTCCTTCTTTTTCTCGTCCTTCTCCTTCTTCTCCTTCCTCTTCATCTCTCCTCCTTCTCCTCCCTCCCTCCCTCCCCCTTCGCTATCTTTGTTTTTTGCTTGTTTCATTTTGTTGAAACAGGCTTTCTTTATGTAAAAGCCCTAGCTGCCCTAGAATTCACTTTGTAGACCAGATTAGCCTTGAACTCACAGAGACCAACCTGCCTCTGCCTTCCAAGTGCTGGAATGAAAGACATGCATAGTGAAACTACTTTTTAAATAACATTGAAAGTGTTTATTACAACCATAGAAAAAGAGCATTTTGACATAAGTGAGTGTGTTTACATTCAGGTTTATACTTTGTGTAGGGTTTTTGGATAGCTGGGCATGATATAAGGCATCCTTTATCTCACTCAGCAGGAAGAGAGCCTGGCGAATCTGAGAATTAGCCTTGTCTACATAGACTTTTCCAGGTCAACCAAGGCTACACAGTGAGCTACTGTCTCAAAACAAAATCTCTTCAACAGAATCCCTACACCTAAGTAGGGAACACCACAGAAAAGGGAGAGAAAGTTTTAAGAGCCGGGACATCTGCTACAAGATTGTGTCTTCTTGGGCTGGAGAGATAGCTCAGTGGTTAAGAGCTTTGTCTGCTCTTCCAAAGGTCCTGAGTTCAATTCCCAGCAACCACATGGTGCTCCACAACCATCTGTAATAAAATCTGGTGTCCTCTTCTGGCCTGCACTGTATATATAATAAATAAATAAATACATAATATTGTGTCTTCTTTCTATGGTTGGAAAGCTACACCCATGAAATAGCAACAACATGGCTCTCCGAAACAAGATCCAAACAATAGCAACACCAGTTAACACGTCAGTGTGGGTGGGAGAAATATTACAAAGCCCCACCCCTAGATCAAGAGCTCTTGGGAATAAATGAAGGCTGAGTCAAGAGGATATAGTCTTTCCTAGTAATAAGCCCCCCGACTGGTTATCGCACACCAAATGCCCAGCCCTAAAAGCATGAACACATATAAGTAACACTAAATGGACTCAGAAGGTTGTATTTATATATTTATATATTACTCTCTCGCTTGCTCTCTCACTCTATATGTGTGTGTATGTGTGTGTGTAATAATGATAATTAAAGAAAAAGGGTCATAATTTTGAGGGGGAACACAAGACAGGATTGTAGAGGAGGAAATGCTGTGAACATAATATACATATATGACATTTAAAAATAAATGTAAAAATTCAATTAAATTTAAACATCAAAAACAATAATGGCACTGGGACCTATCTCTTCTGCATGTATTGACTATTTGGGAACTTATTCTATATG
>JAQHUG010000008.1:15823651-15836668 GCA_028555095.1 Dicrostonyx torquatus | reverse complement strand
CCAAGAAGAGGGTGGTGATGATGGGCCAGGCCAAGTTTAAATGAATACAGTCTCATGTGATTATTTTGGGCATAATCAAGCAACCAGTGGCTGAGTGGGCCAGCGGCTGGGGGCTGGGAGCTAGGCGCTGGGGAATATAACCCACACCTCTCCCCCAATTACAACCTGTCCCCATGCCAGGGAGTTTCCCTTTGTTTCAGCTTTTTAACCTACTTTGGGCGAGAAGGGATGGGACGATGTGTTTCTTTCTGCAACTGCTTTAAGCTGACATCAGGGCATTGTTATCCAGGCCCAAGTAGGTTGAAAGGCTAGCCAAAGGTGGTGGGGGGCGGGGACATTTAGACAATGAGGTACTCATCAGACTTCGTTGAAGGAACTGGGAGTGTTCATATCAGCTGGACTGGTCTGCATCAGCTTTCAGGAGTCCAGAGCTCGGCCTCATTCAGAGCAGGTTGTAGTCAGCAACTGATGCTTAGATGTGTCTGTCAGCCAAGTGGAAGCCTAGTAAGATAAGTTTAAACTAGGAGCAGAAGTAAACATTTATTTACTTAAAGAAAAACTCATATTGTAAAGAAAGAGCTGACAATGGGCATCTGTAAACAGAAAGAATCAACTCATACCTTTGGGTCAGATTATCATGGCTGGCCCCCATATATATGTGTATTTGTATTTGTGTATATTTGTATATGTACATGTGTATATGTGTGTATTTGTATATGTATGTGTATGTGCATGTGTACATGTGTGTATGTGTGCTTGTGTGTGTGTGTGTTGTTGCACAGACACCTAACTTTTTGTGTGAGTGATGAGATTTGAACTCAGGATGCCATTAATGTGCTAGCTTCTATAGGGATGTTTTGTTTATGTTTTAACAAATAAAGTTTGCCTGAAGATTAGAGTGCAGAGCTAAGCTACTAGAGCCCGGGGAGTGGTGGTGCAAGCCTTTAATCCCAGGATTTGGGTGACAGAGGCTGACGGATCTCTGTTAGTTCAGGCCACCCTGGTCTACACAGATTGCATCTGCCTAAAAGAAAAACAGAGCTCACACAGAGGTGATCCCAGCACTTGGGATCCCATGACTTTAATTCCAGCACTAGGGAGGTGGAGATAGGAGTGATATGCCTGGACAGAGAGAGGAATGTGAGGCAGGAAGAGACAGGAACTCCTTGCAGCCTGAGGTTTGTTTGGTGGAGACAAGAGGCAGCAGACAGTGTGTGGTGCAGTATGAAGAGTCTGAGGAGAGAGTCTGAAGACAGGATTGCTCCTTCAGTCTGAACATTGGTAGAGGTAAAAGGTCTCCCTAGTGGCTGGCTGTTCTTCTACTCTGATCTCTCAGTTTTGACCCCCTAATACCTGACTCCGGGTTTCATTAAGAACAATTACAATTTGTGCTACAAGCTCCCAGCCCCTGCCAATTGTTTCTATCTAGTTTTTATTGCTTTATAATGTTGAAAATTATTATTTCATTTGGCTTTTATAAAGGTTGCTATTATTTGAGTCCCTAAATGTGTATATATATATATATATGTATATATATACATATATATATGCATATGTATACTATTTCACTATTTTATCCATATTTTTGTATGAAATAGCAAGGGACACCTGTGACTATTTCTCAATACTTTTGCAAGGATTGCTAGAAGGATTTTATTTCTGCCCAATCAGAGGGTTTCTGTGAGCTCTTAACATCAGACAAACAGGAACTTATTCTTTAACATCCTAACTACAAACAGAACTTTCAACCTGCAAGGTATATTCTTCCCATTTTGGTCTCCCAGTAAGGTACAGGAGACACTGCTCCTGTTTCCTGTTTTGGTCTCACAGGGACATTGGAGTTCAGTTCCCTCGGGTTCTTTCTTTGCCTCTTGGCTGTCATGAGGTACACAGCTTTGTCCTGCCACGTGCTCACACCATGATGAACGAGGTCATCACAGGCCCCAAACAACAGGAACAAAAAACCCTAGATGCAAAACTACAGGAGCTGGTAACTAAAATATACCTTTTTTATAAGTTGATTTTTTTTAGGTGTTTTGCCAAAGTGATGGGAAACTGACTAACATATTCTTCAATGCTAAAAATGTCATATGATTGCTACATATTCAGCATATATGTTAGGAATGTCTCAAATATATTTTTTACTGTCCTCCCTATGAAAACAAAGGGGAATTCTATCTATGAAGACTTCACAAGAATCCTAGATTTTCTCAGATTAAGAGTTAGCCTGAGTGACAATTTCTGAGGACTCTTTCTGTATTATGTTGATAATCCCCACATACAGTTGACCCCCACCCCATGGCTGACCTTAGGTTACAACAGTGATGTCCCATTGTCCATTTCTTCACTTGCTTCATCAAACTACAGTTTCTGTGATAAAACCAGAAATTTGTTCATATTCTTCTTATGCAGTGCCCTATATCAGAGAAGTCAAGAGAGTTGAATGTGACTGAAATTTTAAAATTTGTTAATTTCCAGTCATCTTTTATGCCATATATGGATCTCGAAGAAGACCATGCAAAACAAAGCCAACATTCAAAACAATAAATGATAAAACATCTAGACATCCTTTTGAACCCCAAATTTCTGTTTCTGATGTCATGTTCATGCCACTTTCAAAATTAAAGAAAAACGTGGTAGCATCTGTCATGAGTAAGTAAAGATCAGATGTACAAAGAAGTGTATGTCACCTGTTCTTTTGAATGAGACTCATAAAAACAAACAAACAAGCAAACAAACAAAAACTATAGAAAGTAAAATGTACTTAAACAAATTTGCATAGTGAATTTTATCTAGTTAGTTGAGGATGCTGAGGAACACTTTGAGGTCGCATGTATACTGATCGCATGATCTTTCACTTAGATACATCCCCAGTCAAATTCTCTGATTTGTACCAATGTGGGCTTTGTGCCCTGGTCAGAAAAGCTGCTTAACTGGCTACATGACTACCAGTGACCTAACTGATCATTTTGCAGAAGTCATAAACCAACTTCTGGTTAACCCAATGATCATGGTTACAGAGTGCCTGGTACCTTCATCCATTTGAAGCCTTCATCCTCTCTCCCTTGATGCTTTCTGGAGCTTAAGATGATGGGCTCTCAGGACATGGGTTTGCTGCAGGCACATGGTGCACCAGACATTTTATGTTCCACCTATTTCCTGATCAAAGGAGAGGTTCCAAACCCATTTGCATCAGCATTTGCAGATGCTCTCCTCCTCCAAATGTCTTTTTAAGTATTTAGGCACAGCAGTCTGGCTCATCCTCTGGGTAGTGATATCCTCTTCTGGCTTCAGGTACACGTGTGCCCTCCAAAAAGCAGGATCTTCCAAGGATTTGGCATCAAAAAAGAAACTGAAAACGTTATGTCACACATAGATACACATGATCTCAACACAGAGAGGACCACCAAAGGGAAGGGAGGCAGAGCATCCCATCTTGTTCACACGGTGGGTGTGTGAGGGAGGAACACTTGGATGAAGTTCTTGGGAATGTGTCAAGACAGGAATGCTGCTGCTGATTGGAGGAGGTTATCTCTGTCTCTATCATTAGGCCACCAGGAGTGCTTGAACCTCAGCTGCACACAGTCGGAGGCCAGAGCTCTCTGAAGAGGCAGATGGAGAAATGGAGGAAGCTCAGAGGAAGAGGCTTCAGCCCTACTTGGAACTGTCCCCTTTCCTCCTTTGTCATACAGCCCAAGAGGGCCCGAGCTTGCCTATCCTCTCCTGCAATTAGAAGCAGTCAGGCCGTTACCAAGAATAGGCACAGGCCTTCCTCTGGATGGCCCTCCAACCCTGCCTTGTAAGCCCTGGACGAGTAGCATTGGTGTGGACTTTGAAGTCCATGTCAGAATATTTAGTTGATGAAGATTAAACTTTATTAAGAGGACAGAACAGTCTTTTCTTCTTTTCTTTTCTTTTCTTTTCTTTTCTTTTCTTTCTTTCTCCCGTGTGCTTCCTGCTGGTTAAACACAATGCAGATGACTGCCAAGGATAAGGTGGGCTATATTTCTCACCATTTACACTCTTCTTGAGTGGAACCAATTTATTTTGTGTTGAATGAGGGTGCTCATAAGCCAAAAAGTAGCCTTGGGACTGGAGTGAAATGCGAAGGGAAATTGAAACACAATAAAACCCCACGTCTGACAGTTTGCACCAGATTCATAATCACACGGAGGATGTTCCCGGATAGACAGGTGCAGGTAATTACACAACACATCGCCAGTCTTTCAGTCCCTCAAGCCTTTCATAGGGAGCTTGGATGGTGCTATGCTCAATAGACAAGCCTTTCTAGACAGGATCCAGGAACGAAGAGCTTTGAGTCAATTATTCAGTCTTCTCAGTAAACACTTACAACTGAACTCTGTGGGTTTTCCTCTGTGTGTGTGTGTGTGTGTGTGTGTGTGTGTGTGTGTGTGTGTGTGTGTGTAGATTAGCGATTCACATTGTGTATCATCTATCTTCCACTAAACTTGGGTATCTCAATTCAGTCAAGATAACTGGTCCCTGAGTCTCAAGAATCCACCTGCCTCCACCTTGACAGCCTTGGAATTACTGACAATGCGCTAGAAGTCTAATATTTTGTGTGAGTGCTGGAGATTTAAACTCAGACCCTCATGCTTCAGTGATAAGCGCTTTACCAATCATTCATTTCTCTAGCTACCGAAATCTATACTTTTCGCTGAATGTAAAGCATCATATACCTGATCTGGCTAATTATCTTCTGCAATGACATCAGAGGAATAAATACAAAATGAATTAGTTCAAAATTAAAATTAAATTATAAGAATACTCAATTTAAGAATTTCCTCGGATGTGGATTTTATTTTGTTGTTGTTGTTGTTTTGGTTTTTGTTTTTATGAGACAGGGTTTCTCTGTAGCTTTGGAACCTGTCCTGGAACTAGTTCTTGTAGACCAGGCTGGCCTCAAACTCACAGAGATCTGCCTGCCTCTGCCTCCTGAGTGCTGGGATTTGAGGTGTGCACCACCACTGCCCATCATGGAATGTGGATTTTTATCAATAAAATATAACATATAATATGCCAATCTACAGATAAAATTAGTTATGAAATGCATTATTAAAAAACAATAAAGACATTCATTTACTATGTGCCTCTGTGTTCCTGCCCTTGACTTAATTTTTGAGGTAGCTGTCATCTTTACAGAAGGGGACATTTAGAGAGTCTAGGAAAGTTTCCTGATACCCCAAAGCTAGAACGGGTGCTATCTGGATGTAGGTGCTTCTCGATACATCTTATTGGTTTGAAATGAACATTCATACAGAAACCATAGCAAGTCAATAGATGGATCTCAGTCTCTGTTAATTAGCTTGAAAATGGAGATGGCTTGACCAAGGCTATGGAAAATTTAACTCCTAATAATATCTAATCAGTAAAGAATAAAAATTAGTTTGGGGCATTTCTCTAAACGTTAACTACGGTGAGAAAATGCATTTCTTAGAATTAATGACACCTAAAATGTATCTTTTAATTATTTTTAAGTTATTTATTTTAAAAATACATTTTAAAATTATTGTCCTAGTAAATGAATCTAGAAATGTAGTCCATATTTATGAAATTCAAAGCTATAAACTCCTACTGAAAAACTGACAAAGAAATAATGAAATTTGAAAATGAGGACCAGTGAGATGAGTCAGAAGATGAGGGCAATCACTGTCAAGCTGTGTGATGGAAATTGGTCCCTAAGATCCACCTGGAAGACAGAGAGAACTGATGCCATGTGTCCTCTGCCAGTCTGTGACTGGCAACTGTGCCTGCACACATGCACACACAAAGAAGTACATGCTAAAATATTAGATGTAATAAAAGAAACAAAGATTATGTGCAAGATATTTAAAAATTAAATAACACCAATTAATCAATCTTTAAATGCCTATCTCCTATGCAGAATTATTAAAGTAAATTCAGTTTTCCACAGTCCCAGTACAGTTGAGCCAATCTCAGACAAGAGATGGCTGTTTTGATGTCATGATTGAGTTTATTTTCGCTATTGTAGGGCTTTTGCTTCTAAATGCAGTGTTTAAAAATTTTATTAATTAAATTACTACAACTATTAGTGTGTGAAGTGTGTGTGTGTGTGTGTGTCTGGGCACAGCACTGTGGAGTTTGTCCTCTCCTCCCACCTTCAGGTGGCTTCTCAGGATTGAACTCAGATCATCAGGGTTGTCCCAGAAGCACCTTTACCCACTAAACTGTCTCACTGACCTAATAAAGTACTTTCTCAAGTTAAAGAAGGGAAGAATAAGAATATCAGGACTCATTTTTGCCTCTCGCTGTATCCTGTTCTGAGTCATTGAAGACACCCTGTAAACATCTTTGGGCCTCAGTTTCCCCATGTCCAAAGTCAAAAATTTAAAGAGATGAGTCCTGGCTACCTTTGTGTTTTTATTTATGTGGGACTAAATGAAGCGTCAGAGGTTAAAATCAAGTTTCTGAATAAAAAGGAAAATGAATGGTTATTTTGTGTGGAAAATTAAATATAAACATCTATAAATTCTAAAGGCAAAAAGATATCTGTGATTGGAATATTGGCTACTTATTTGCTCATATTCATTGAAAGAAGAAGAGGAGTGAAAATGGATTTCAATAAGGAACATCCTAAAAATAATCAACTGTAAGGAAAGTGTCTTCACTGAGGATGTTTCATTATATTTTCTTTCTTGGAAACTATTTTATTTTTAATTTATGTGTATGCACATAGGAATTTTATGTGTATCAGGTGCGTGCAGATCTCTGAGGCCAGAGGGAGTCAGATCCTCTGGAATTAGAGTTGCAGGTGGCTGTGGGCTGCCTCCTATGTGTGCTACAAACTGAACCTGAGATCTCTGCAGGAGCTCTTGACTGCTGAACCATCTCTCTAGCCCCTTCTTCGAAACTTGTTACATGGGTAACGTTAGCTGCGCATCCATTTGTTCTTTTTAAAGGACTTTTCGATTGTATTTCTCTATCTATCCGTCCATCTGTGTATTGCTTATTGTATGCACATGCGTGTGCCACAGTGCACGGGTGTCAGAACACAACTTGCAGGGACAGTTCCTGCTGTAGCACAAATAACAAAAACTTGGAGACAGATTTTGGGGTTCAGGCTGAAAGATCAAAGAAGCAAAGCAGCCACACCACTAGAGATCTCTTACATCTGTGAAATCTTCAGACTGAAAAGAGAATGAGCTCCTGTCTCATCCTGCCTTATCTTTCTCTCTAATGCCGGTATTAAAGGCACCACCACCACCCGGCCTCTGTGGCTAACTAGTATGGCTTCCAGGATTAAAGGTGTATGTCACCACTGCCTGGTTTGAATGGCTGACTGGTGTGGCTCTCTTTACACTCTGATCTTCAGGCAAGCTTTATTTATTAAAACTCAAATAAAATATCACTATATTCAATATCTGTCTCTGTGTTTTTATTATTTGTGTTACGCCCTGGAATATTGAAACAGGGATGTCAGGCTTGTTGACAGGTACTTTAACCTTGTTAGTTGTCTCCTGTCCCGTGTCTGTTCTGTTACTAAACATACCAGTAATTTATTCTGCAGTAGGCAATGGATTCTTGTTCACACACAGAAAAACAAAAGTTGGGTTATTGCTAACTCACCATTGTGCTTGTCAAGTGGTAGTGAAAGGCAGTGGGACTTTAGGCAACATGGAAATCTAGATGATAATCTACAAAGCCAAGGCCTACACAAAGTTCTAGTGACAGCAGTGGAAAGAGGTGGCATTGGGTGTCAGATGGCAGCACTTATAAACAAGTAGCTCTTTTAGTAAACAAGTGAAGAATCAGGCCCTAAACCTGGGGCTGAGAAGACAATACTCAGCTCACACTAAGGCACTGGGCTCTTTCAGAAAAACAAGAGCAAACCTGGGGAAGGTGGCAAGGAGACTGTAAGCCCATTGGAAAAGCTGGTCAAGGAAGTTGTCATGTCCAAATACACTTAGGTAATTTACAGAGGTAGTTTCCAGTGGCCGGAAAGGTTCCATGGAGCCATGCAAAGAACTTGGATCTCAGGCATGAGTGCACCATTCTCTCTGTGACTGTGTGTAGGACGCCTTGGCAAGGATAACTGTGGATTCAAACAACAAACTAGAGAGCATTTGTTGACAGGGATGGATGAAAATCAGGGTTTCCATGTGCATTATGGCTTGTTCCCGGGGAAGATGGCCAACTCTGTGACTGCTGACTGGGAGATGGTCCTTCTGGGAGAGTGAGATTCATAGCTAATGACTCAGGGCTTGGAGCAGGCATCCTCTTTGATGGTAGATCTCCGGGGAGAATGCATGTCAGAAAAGAGTCAACATAGCCCTGAACTGGTTATCACCTGTTAGCTTAGATCTCTGATGCAAATTAAGATAATAAAATATGAAGGTGCTAGAGTATATTGTTTGTGGTAATACCTTTAGAGTCACTGACTATTTTCAGTAATGTATTTTCAATTTCTTGTACAAGCTTTATCTGAGGATCTTCCCTAGATGCCTGTAATAAATGACCAGACTGATATAGTTCCACTGCCCAACACATTGATGCCAATGAGGGAAGCATCTGGAGAGATGAATCCCCAGTTCACTTAGCCATCATCATTTCTCCCAACAAAAGCTAAACTGTAGATGGGAGAGTGACCTAAAACGACATAATGGTTGTCTCAGTTACAGTTTTTATTGCTGTGAAGAGACACCATGACCGCAGCAGTTCTTATAAAGGAAAACATTTAATGGGGGTTGCTTTACAGTTCCAGAGGCCCATTATCATCATGGTGGGGCATGGCGGCATGCAGGCAGATGTGGTACAGGAGAAGGAGCTGAGAGTTCTACAGAAAAAGGAGTCTGTGTGTGTCACACTGGGCATACCTTGAGCATATATGAGACCTCAAAGCCTGGTTCCACAGTGACACACTTCCTCTAACAGGTCTATACCTCCTAAGATTTCCACTGCCTTTGGGGGGCATTTTCTTTCAAACCACCACAATGGTTATCCATCAATCTCTATACTGTTGGTGTGGGGGAGTTTCTTTCCGACTTATTTGTACATTCATGGCTTATAAAACTCTACAAGAGTTAGGCTCATTATTAATTTACCCACTCAGGGTTTGCAGAGGCATTGACTTCTGTGTACATTTCAAAGCTTTGTTGGAAAGACTAATGAATGAATCACCCCAATGGGAATAGTTTCAGTAAGCTGTAGAAGATTCCAATGTATTTTGCTCCTTAAAATTATCACAACAGAAATGGATATTTCTACCATTTATTTGTACCTGGAACAATATCTACAGATCACAACAATGACCAGTATGACGAGATATCTATAATGGTGCAGTATGTATCACTTACATGTTGCTGGTAACCAAGAGCTCTCTAATTGAACTTAAGGTCCACTCATTCAACATGAGGGATTTCATGCCTGCTACTGAAAATCTAGACAAATTCCATGGGCTAGTGATGTCATGAACTATACCAAATAAATATATTACCGCCAATTTTCTAGACAGTATAATTTCTTAACACATTCTAAATCTTATCCTTACATCCACAGATAAATGTAGCTACCACCACTCATTAAAGGAACTTCTCTTTACAGCAAATGAAGACAAGCACAGAAAACCAGAACTGGATACAAGATGGAAATCAATGGAGACCGAGCCTCAAAGGATACATCTTCACCACAGCTGGAGCATCTGCGACTCAGGGAACGACCCAGGGAAAGAATGGAGGGATTGTAAGAGCCATAGTATCAGGTACTAGTGGTGAGTCAGTCTCTCCTAGAAATGGATACATAAACACAACTGGAACAATGGCAATATCAATAGACATCATGCCAAAGCAGAGGGGAGAAATTTCACAGGGTCCTCCCCCTAGACAAAGAGCCATAGGTAACTAATGAGTCCTGAGAGAGGGAGAATTCGTGTGTTCCAGGGATGAGGCATATTTTTGTTATCCGAGACAAAATGGTCAGCCCTGAAAACAAAGAAAAATTAGCAACAAAAATGGACTCATTAAAGCTTATATAATTGTGCATATGTATACAAATACATGATTTTACATGTAACAAAAATAACAAAAGGCACAGTTTGAGAGTGGGGTGGGATTGGGAAAGGTTAGAGTGAGGATACCCAGGAGGGAAATGGAAAAGTGATATAATTCTATTTTAATTAGAACATTATTAAATATTTTTCAAAGAGAAAAAAATAATGCGTTGATAAGCCTTTGTATGCCCCCTCTAAAATATATCTTCATGGAATAGCATAAAACTAGTACTCTTAATATATAACATAGAACAAAACTTAATAGATTTACAACATCTATCACGCTGAAAAATGTTTATTTCTCAATTTTGTACCAAATGTTCTATGTCCATTTTGATTAAAAATTAAAAAAAAATGTGTGGAGAAAAATTCTGATTTTATTTTACTACTCTCAAAAAAAATAGAGGTAAATGACATTTTTTTTAAAAAAATAAAAGCATGCATTTTCAAATGTCATTTAATTTTTTCATCTCTGTATCAACAAATGAATTCATTCATTTACAGTTCATTTCTTTCCATCACCTGGGCTATAATATTTAAAAACTATTTAGCTGACATAGTTCAAATGAAATGATTATTTTTTTCTTTTCCAGTGACATTTAATTTATCACAAAGAGATACTCAGCTAAATGTATTCATATTAGCCAAATAAGCAAAATATCAGTAAACATTTGTGGTTTTATTTTAGAGACCTTTAAATGGCAAAAAAATCAGAGAAATATGTAAGGATAAAAGAAAATACCTACATCACTTTATAATCATATTTTCAGTCTTTATTTGTGTTATAACTAATAAAGCTTGACTGAAGATCAGAGTGCAGAGCTAGCCACACTAGCTAGCCATATAGACTAGGCAGTGGTGGCACACACCTTTAATCTCAGCACTCTGGGGACAAAGGCAGTGGGGTCTCTGTGACTTTAATTCCAGCACCAGCGAGGTGTAGAAAGGAGGGGTGATGGCTGAGCAGAGAAAGGAGTATGAGGCAGGAGGAGACAGGAGCTCAGGACTCAGTCTGAGGTTATGCACAGAAGGCATTCAGCTTGAGTTTTGTGGAGACAGGATCTTACCCCTGTCAGTCTGAGGCTTCTGTAGAGGTTTCTCTGACTCCTTTACTTCTCTGATCTTTCAGCATTTACCCTGATATCTGACTCTGGGTTTTTATTATTAAAGCCAATTAGAATTCGTGCAATATACTGATCATTACTCAAAGATCGATTCCTTAGAAGCTATAAAAGTACAGCTTCTGTGTTTCTGTGGACTAACTTATGCTACAGACAACATTGCTAAGTCACACACACACACACACACACACACACACACGTGTTCCAGTTTATACATTATATATGTGCAAATCGCACGTGCACAGTCACCATCTTGCACATCACAGAGCAAGTGATACCCTTTACATGCTCCCTTCATGGTTACAATCCTTGTGAAGAAAATAACTGGGCAACTGCTTGGCAAATGCTAGATTTTGAACTTAACTAAAGAGCATGTGCTACAATAAATTGCAGTAGATCCCAATAACTTTGTAGGGATAAGAACAAGAGGATATTCAACACCATGAAGCCTGAGCAGGATGAGGTACAGCTACACTTGCGGTCTCTTTAGTGTTAAATGTGATGATACAAGCCCATAATCCCAGCTATAATTCAGCTACTTGGGAGGCTGAAGTAGGAACATCATGAATTCCAAGGAAGTATGAACTAACTTTCCACCACAGCCCTGTCTCAAGAAGAACAAATTCATAATCTTTAATAATATAATTAATTAATGTGTTTGTCAATATAAACAATAAAATGTGATTTGATGTATTAATATGAAACTAACGCATGTTTACAACATTTAGCAGAATGAGATCGGCCAATTTTAGATCATCTGGGGGCATATAGAATTGCAGAATACAGAAGAAAACCAGCTGAAACTTTGAAGATGAAAATGAAGGCTGGGGAGGAATTCTTTATGATGATCCCAAATTTTATTTTCTGTGCCACCCATGTGTTTAGAGCATGCACTATGTGTCTTTCTGTGCTGCCTCAGTCCACACAATATAATTGTTATCAGTTACTGCTCCTATCACTGTTGCTGTGATAAAATGCCCTGATAGATGCAACTTAGGGGAACTGTTGAGTTGTATTTGTTTGTTTTGTTTTGGACCGGCAATTAAGTAACTCATTGAGTCATGACTCTGGAAGACATGGCAACAGACTGCAAAGGCAGGGTGCCAAGAGAAGGAAGCAGGCTGGTCAGAGTACATCCACATACAGGAAGCAGACAGCAAACAGGAAGTAGGGCCAGACAATAAAGACTCCAGGTCACCCCCAGTGACCCACTTCCTCTAGAGAGGCTGTACATCCTAAAGATTCCACAGCCTTCCCTACTAGCTTGGACCAAGTGAGCTTATGGGTGGGGCATTTCATACTTAAACCACAACAACAATAAAAGACACAGACATTTGATTGCATTTGACACAAATACATTAGTCTATTTATTTATTGTGGGAGTTATAAAATTTTATGAATAAGCGAGCCACATGAAAAAGAATTCTTAGCAGCTTTTATGGAAAGTGCTAGAACTCAGACAAAGTGAACTTCAAGTTCACTGATGCTCTCATTAAGTCATGTTCTAGAGCCATTAATATTTGATCCTGTTTATTGAGACTCTTAAATAAAACTACTACGGTAAATACTAAGATATTATGTGTAAAAATATCAACAAGAACCCACTGAAGTATAAGATTACTTGACATGAGTTTCAATATTTTTCTTAAAATAAATATAGCTTTAATTTCAAAGTTCTTCTCAAGGCGATGTGGTAAGACGTGTTTGGAAAATAGTAGTGAAAGACCCCAGAGACCTGGGTGCCTTCAACACACCGTCAAGACGCAAGACATCAGAGGCCAGCTGGATGCAAAATGCAAGAGGGTTCATTTTCTCAGACCTGAGGATGCCAGCCTGAACTGAGCATGCCTTTACAGACTAGAGTCAGTA
>JAQHUG010000008.1:15796809-15816430 GCA_028555095.1 Dicrostonyx torquatus | reverse complement strand
TCACTGTAACCTATCCAGTAGTCATATCTCCTGCAGAAAGTAGGTCCCAGGTTACTAAAGAATTCTGCCTGTAATCCACATGTCCCAAGTGCATGCCTTCTCGTTATCTTAGCATCTGCCTTTGGGAGGGTTTCGTTTGCAAAGCTTCCCACGTTTTCATTAATGCACGTGTTGCACTGGCCTTGCATTGAGACTCTTGGGGAGCTTTATCATCCATTATATTACTTCACTACATGGGCCATGCACCTTCATGATTAGGCTGGAAGAAACCATAAGCCTTGCACTCTTGGGCACAGCTTGGGCAAAAACATGAAAACAGAGGGTGCTGTAAGCGAGGGGATATATTTAATGGTCTACAGAATGCCAGGTTTGTTCAAATGATACCAGAGTATCAGCATCATAGTCTCATTTCAGATTGTAGGGGGAAAACGAGCCTTTTCCCTGCATCATTCAGCGGAACTTTACTGTAATTATTCGTGTCTTTATTTTTTATTCTCGCCTTTATTCTTCCTCCTCTGAGAAGAAAACATTCTGTTTTAATTGGCCTATTACTTCCTACACACCATTGTAACCTTTATTGTAGTCATTTTGTTCTATTCCCAAGTTTCAAAAACATCCACAAGTTACTACATTCTATTGACAGTAATCTGATTGCTGGTCAACCTTCCTTCCTCTTCCCCTTCAGAAGAATAGGATCCAAAGAAAGCCATATGGTAAGCTGATGGCCATAACTATGATTTTCCTTTACCAGTGCACCAAATATTAAAAGAAAAACTTCCTTTAATCTGAGATCTGGAAACTATACATATGATGTCCTTTTGTGTTCCTGACCCCAATATTTTTAGGTAGCCATACACTTTGATATGAGAAGCCCATGCAACTATGTTTCCCTATTACCTTCAAATATTTCATCAGAAATTAATGCATTTCTATGGATTAAATTATCACAATAAATCCTTCTAAGGTCTGTGACCACGAGTCCATTGAAGACCAGGCATCTTTTAAAAATAGTTAGTCTTCAGTATCTGTGTGTTGTACCTCCACAGAACCAACTACCCATAAATCCAAACATTTAAAAAACTTAATTTGTCCTAAAGATGGGCATTTCTTTCTTTTCATTTAAGAGGTATTGTACGTGACTTAGCAATGAGTAATAGTGTGCAGGAGGATGTGTATATGCGGCATGCAATGCCAGTCCATTTTCATGAAAGGAATTTTGGATTCGAGTATCTACAGGGAGTCCCAAAAACAACTCCCTTAGGACACCGAGCTCTCTTAGTAACATGGTGAGAAACAGGAGGCCAAGGGGCAAGGCCCCAGAGAGTAACTGTGACATGTTGAAGCTTCAAAATGGAATGCTGAAGTCATATTTCACTTTGGATCCACTCCAAATCATAAAATGTCAAGCTTATTTTTCACAACCTTGTTTTTAACTGTCCTTGGGCCCCAGCATCTATACATCTGCATTATAAATACATACAGAAAAAATTAATAAATTAGGTCATCCCATGTGCCTGGACGGCAAGTCCCAAATAACCTCTATGTCAATTCTTCAACGACTTATGTATAAATTTAACATCATCTTAGGTATTTGTTTCAAAAGTGTGTTTTTCTCCCCTAGGAACATGAAAATCTAAGTAGAAATGGAAATTTGAACAAAACACACAAACACATGTTGATGGAGATTTCTGTCCCGCCCAGTCCCACAGCCAAAGAAAACACACAGAGGTCTACATTAATCATAAACTGGTTGGCCTATTAGCTCATGCTTCTTATTAACACTTAAAGACCGTAATTCTTGTCTGTGTTTGCCATGTGGTTTGCCACCTTTATCAGTGAGGCATTCTCATCTTGCTTCCTCTCTGTCAGGGTGACAACTACAGACTGAATCTTTCCTCTTCCCAGAATTTTCTTTTTCTCATTGTCCCACCTCTACTTCCTGCCTGGTCACCCCGCCTATACTTCCTGCCTGGCTACTGGCCAATCAGCATTTTACTAAAAATAATGCAAGTGACAGGATAAAAAATCATTGTCCCATAATGCATGCACATATTGAATTGTAGTTTTTCTTTATTTTTGAGAATTTGTCAAGCTTATACAATGAAATATGAATGTATCTACCCCCAGTTTCCCTCTTCCAGCTCCTCCCTAGCTACCTCAACATGTTCTATATGTACCCCCCTCAACTCCTCCCTGCTCCCTCTTTGTCTCTCCTTTTCTCCTTCTTTCTTTTACCAGAGCATAAGATACATTTCCTAAAAAAGTAAGCACTTAGCTTGTTTTTAAAGAGTGAGGAAGGTTTTGGCAGAGTAGAGGCATTTCTCAGAGTATAAATGAAAAACAACAAAACAGAAAAGTTTAGAAAGATACATCCATTTGACAAAGCATACAATAAGTGGTAAGGCTTTGTAGAAGTTTCTGGTGTAAGGAGCAGATTGGGAAATGACTCTTCGGAAGGGTCACTTTCTTATTCTCAGTTTACTCAATAGTCTGGAGGAGAAGTCTGAGATGACAACAGGAGCCCAATATAGTTGGTGATTCCTATTGTCTGAACAGCATACTAAGATTTGGGCCTAATAATTTCAGTTTATTTCTAAGGTCCTGGGAGTCAAATGTTTGCCAGACAAGGACCTGCCTCAGGACTATACTGCTGAGCTATACCCTAAGCCTGTTTGTTTAATTTTTAATGCTCACCAAATTATAAACATTAAAATATTTCATTAATCATTATGACATGTGAGACAGATACTTTCATAAATTCTCTTACATTTTGTCTGTCTACTTATTCTCCCCCCCTTCCCGTTGTGTGCACATCTGTGGAACTCGGATGATGACTAAAGAGACTTAGTTCTCTAACTTACCTATGGGTCCCTGGACTGAACTCAAGTTGGCAGATTTGGTGGTAGATGCTTTTACCCAGTAAGCCATCTTGCTAGTCCCGATGAAATTTTTTTTGATAGCTTTAATCTTGATACAGAAGATAGGAGGGCAATAGCACTCATTGAGTAACTGCTTAGTTTGAAGCACCTGGCCAAAAGCCACTGTTAGCCAGAGGCTTTACCAGAAAGAAAATCATACTGCTCATAAAATGATTGCAGTATGATTGGGAGAAAGAACAGATTTGAAAGACCAGAATCCAGGACATCGTAAAGCCAGGCGTGGAGGTGGATACCTATCATACTATCAGGAGTTTGAGGCAGGAGATTGTACAGACTGAACTATACAGGAGAGTTTGTGTCACCAGCAGCAGCAGGAGCAGCAGTAGGAGTAAGAAGGAATAGAGGAAGGGAGTGATGGGCGGTTTAAGAAGGGAAAACAGCACTGGTGAAACATCTGCTCTATATGATTTACCAAATGAGCAGGCTTTCCAAACAGCGACCTAACAAGACCATCACTTCATTTACAAGTACAGCTTCACTATGCAGCTTAGCCAGGCTTGAACTCTCCCACCCTCTTCCTCTTCCTCGTGTGGGATTCCCATTATACACCGACACTTCAGAGAGGCAATAGCCTTTGGTATTCAGTTTGAGATAAAAACACCTACTGTTTCACTTTAAAAAATACCATGCAGAGATATGGCAACAATTTAAATTTGTTTTGATATTTATATAAATAAGGAAATTTTGCCTTCCAAATCCTAGGAAGGAAAGCTCACAGTTTCAGCTACACTGACTGTTTTTTTGTCTGCACTGCTTCACTTAGTTCAAAGTGCTTTGCTTTGCCCTCGGGTGTTCTGCTTTTTTTGTTTTTGTTTTTTTTATAAACCATATTTCATTTCAACTACAGATTTAGTGCAAAAGAACCAGGAGCCTCCAAAAGATTGATAATTTGATAATGAATGTTGGAAGAAGATACTCCAGGAATTCTTCACCTTTATTTTATTGCTGCATACAAATACTGTATCCACTCTCAAATAGTGAACTTGATGTCCAGTTCATATGTTTTTCATTATTTCAGGTCCAAGGTTAGGATGAATTGTATCATATTTCATTTTATTAATGTATTGAACCAAAGAAGACCATATTTTTGTTGTCGTAATAACGACAACATTTTTTTACCATTTTTTGAACTCATTGGGGAGGGGGGGTCTGCTTTCCAGTATAAATTAAAGCCATTAGATGAAGTATAATTCATATTACATTCATATAGCTTTGTTTTATTTTTAATTATGTGTGGTGTGTGCTTACAAATGCAGGTGTCCCAGTAGACCATGAACCTCAGATCCCGTGGCGCGTCAGTTACAGCCATTGTGAGACATGCAATGTGGAGGACCGTGAGTTCTGATCTTTCAAAAGCAGTGTACATCACTCTTACTTGATGAGCCATCCTCTAGTCCCGATCTTCATTTCTTATAGCATCTTCCATAGCAGAATTACAGGGTATCAAGCTTTAAGGTCTAATGCCAAGAACTATTTCTCAACTTTTGCAGAGTGTATAAATTTAAATGGAAGAGAGGTCAGAGTAGATGAGAGAAAGAGAGTTTATCTAACTGCAACATCACATCATATACTAATCAAGAGCCATCTCCTTAGTGATGTAGACCTCTGGCCATGCTACCCAGGTACAGGTAAGGCCAAATGCAGAGAAGCTCGCATATTATTGTGGGTGAGACGAAACAAAGGAAGTAGGTGTCAGTCACTCTTCCTGCTGTATGTCTTGCTGTGCCTTTTCAGAACATTGTCTCCTGTTGCCAAACGTCGGTCCTGTAAAACTGGATTCTGGTGTCAAAGCCTACATTCTCTGGGAGTATGGGAGTGTCCATTTGCTATTTTATCTTTACCATTGTTCTGTCTCTGTGTCTGGAAGAAGCACCCCAGGAAGGTTTGTGGGTGTGCACAGAAGCACAGGTTGTTCTTTGATCTGTGAATGTCTCAGACGTGCCATAATGGGTTGTTGTGTGGGACCCAAACCTGAGAGGTCCTCCCTGGAGCCACGACCACATGGCACAATGAGTGCTGTGTAGCTTATCATGTGTATAAGCACAGAACTGAGGGATTCCTTTACGGGTAGACGACTGACAAGATCAATTCCAGATTCCCTCCTCTTGATGGTTTTATGGAATCTCACATCTACAAAGCTGCCTTATCAATGCAAAGATCTTTATGATCCTTTTTGGAGTAAATATGCCAATACTCTGAGGGTACTAATTGCAGATGCTGGAAATGTGAAATCAATTATGTCTGAAATCAGACCCTAATACCTGTCATTTGAATACTGGAATCTTACAGTCAGTGGGCTCTTCCATGGTCTCTAGTATTAGTAGTAACTAATACTAGTTATTAGTAATAGACATTTATTTAGAGAAATGGAAAATGATGAAATTGCATAAAATGGTAATAAAATTAGTACTATGAAAACACACTAAAAGCATTACATAATGTGTACCTAAAGAGATGGCTCAAGGGTTAAAACCTATACTTTGTGGAGGACCTGAGTTCAGTTCCCAGCACCCACATGGTAGCTCACAACTGTCCATAACTCTAGTTCCAGGGGATCTGGCATCCACCTCTGAACTCCACAGGCACCAGGCACACATGCTGTACAGAAATATCTATGCAGGCAAAATACACACATGACTTAAACAAGTCTTTAAAAGTTCATTTTAAAGTATTACAAAATGAGAAAAAAATAACCTTTGTGTATCTTTAATATTTTCCACGAGCACTTTTCCTAGTATCTACTGCATAAATTCACTTAGCCAGGATCTATGATTGAATATTTAGGCCTTTTCTAATTTCCTAGATTAGAAGCAAAAACTTACTGAAATATCAGCCTATTCTTTAACATATTTGACTAATAACCTAGAATTGTAACTGCTAGACCAAATGATAGAAAACAATTTACACTTTCACTATTAATTGATCCCAGAAAGTTCAGTATTTCTCCTCTTATACTTCGCTCACTCTGTAACATACAATCTACCATAGTCTAAAAGTTGTCTTGTTTTTTTAAGTGGAAAAATAAGTCTCAATTGCATGGCCTTGGACATATTCCCTCACTAGTGTGGAATTTTCCACATTGTCTGTTGTTTGCTTCATTTCATGAGGGTGTGTGAGTATGTAATTGTGTGTGTAGAGGGGCCCTGTGTGTGTGCCTGTGTACACAGGAGCATTCTCTGTCAACTGTGATAAGATTAAGTCAGACACAAGTGTCATACATGCGCCTATATTACTATTCCTATTGTGACTAATTTAATCTGTCCTCTATTATTTTGTAAAAACAAAACAAAACAACCCCAAAAACCCAAACTATAGTTTTAAGACTTGAAACTACTTTACCTTTTGGCTTTCATGGCAATTTTATTTTGACTTCCTATTTGGAACATATGACAAAATTCAGTGAAAAGTTGTATTTGTTTCTTAGTTGTACACATTCTGTTCATGTGTGTGTGTGTGTGTGTGTGTCTATATGAGAGAGAGAGAGACAGAGAGAGACAGACAGACAGACAGACAGAGAGAGAGTCAAAAGAGAGATGGAGAGAGAGAGAGAACGAGACAGAGAGAGTGCAGCTTGTTTTTGACCTGCTGTCTAGATCATTGTATATAGAGCTTTTCCAGGGTCTGACCCTGGCCCTGAAAACTGAGTATTTAAAAACTTAGTTATATTAGAGTGTGTTGATAATATTAATTTAGGGCAATTTAAATTGCTTAAATATGCAACAATTTTGGTTCCTATCTGGATCATACAGGCTAATGGGAGAATGCCATTCTGTGAAGGGGAAGCTTACGTTTGCTTTGCTGATTCAGCTCCACCTAATGTGCTCCTACAAGTAACAGTCTTTCTAGATTTTATTTACCTTGTTAACTGTGTCACTGAAGCCTCAACTGATACACAATTACCACATCTTAAAAAAAAAAGTCTAGATTTCTTCTATGCTAAACCCTCTGACATTGTCTCTAGACATTGCAAATACTTCCAAGTGTACCCACTAATATCAATATTTTTCTTTGTCTAGTTTGAAATGGTCAAGCATATTTTATCCAAGGTCAAGGATCATCAAGGCAAAGATAAAGAATAGCAACTATAGTCACTAGTACAAATTCTATGCAGCCCAACTCACTTGTTTTTGCTCATAATTGTATTAAATTATTATCAAGTTAAGGGTCTCACATTAATCAACATTAATTATTTTGCAAAAGAGGAAGAAAAACAGCATTAAGAATTTCCAGAATATTTCTCACATCTCATCAAGGAAGCTTGCATTTTTTGTGCACAGTAGGAGGAGATTCCAAGTTACAGTAGAGGAAAAGTACAAAATTTGCTTGGAAAAATGGGCCAGCAACATGGTGATTCTGCTTTGCTTTATCTACATGAAATAAGGAAACTGTTATGACTGGGCATGCTGCCTCAGGCCTATGTTCTTAAGTCTTGGGAAGCTGAGACCAGAGCATTGCTGAAAGTTTGGGGCCAGACCTGGCTCCAGAGTAAGTTCTAGGCCGGCCTGGGCTGCAAAGCAAGGTGTAGTCTAATTAATAAACAAAAAAAAAATCAAGAAGTAAATGGCTCAACGGTTATTGTCAAAGGCTTAAAAAACACAAATGAAAGCATGAACCAACTGTCAAGGAAGAAATAAGAATATCAATAAAAAATGTAATTCCTATCCAGTATTTCTATATTTAGTTAATTCATTTGCTTATAAGCTTGTGGGACACACTTTGGGCATCAAGTAAATGAAGATCCAGGACACCACTAAGCATTCTATAGCTCACATGAAAGTCTCACGTGATGATGCGAGATTCACACCTGAAACGTGCATGCTGCTGAAGTTGAGAAATAGCACAGCAGGTAATAGACTTGGAACAGCAGAAGCATCATCATAGTTTGAATATGGTTCCTGTATTAGGAGGTGGGTTTTAGTAAGAAACTGGACTCTGAGGGCTTTGCCTGAATGACTAGATTAGTTCTGTGATACATTCATAATATTATAACATTTTTGAGCTAAGATGTCAAATAGAAATAGGAAGATGGAGAAAGTAGTTTACAGGAGGCATGTGTTTAGAAACTGAGTCTTGCCTTGGCTTCTCACTGAATTCCCTCCTCTGCTTCCTGTTTTGCCATGAGGTAAGGGATCTCCTTTTTTAACATACCCCAGTGCCATTATTCTCAGCTCAAGGTCATGGACTCAAGGACCTATACACTGCTTCTTTAGAAACTTTGAGCCTAAATCATTCATACTCTACATTGTCTTCGTCAGGAATGCGATCATGGCAACAATATAGGTGTGTAACAGAAGCATATGAAGGAATGCAAGGCAAACAATTCAGAACACTATAAAACCTGAGGCACTTAGGTGTGTGAAAGTGCAAACAATCAGTAAAAGTGAAAAGTCCATGGATATTGGTGCAAGTCTTCCTTTGAACAGCCAGCTCCCAAATAACGACATGGAGACTTCTTATTAATTATGAAATATCAGTTTTAGCTTAGGTTTGCTTCAAACTAGCTCTCATAACTTAAATTAATGCATTTCTAATCATCTATATGCTGCCACACGGCTTCCCAGAGCTCTCTCTGTCCAAAATTCCCACCTACACCTCCTGCCTAGATATTGATCATTTAGCTATTTTATTAAACCAATCGCAGTGACATATCTTTACACAGTGTAATCAAATATCTCACAACAGGATATGATAGTACTACTCATGCCCTTGCATTCCAGTGTAGTTATCCAAGTGATTCATGCCATGGAAGGTTGTTTAATAGGACATGATCAACAAACCACTTTGCCTTTTTTTTTTTCACCGCAGGCTTCTTAGTCAGAAACTAATGGAGACACAGCATATACTCAAGCAATGTGGTTCCAGGAGCCCTTGAAATCTTAGAAGCTAGAATGTTCTTCCACACTCTATGCCAGAAGAATTGGGGCTATCAAACAAGTGCCATAGAAATCTTAGGCATTGGGCTTCCTTTGCACATACAAGATTTAAGGTCACCAGAGTTGTTTGTTCCTGTTCCTGTGCTCTTGTCTTAGTTCATTAGACTTTACCAGAGTTTGGCCAAGTCCAGTGTCCACACCTGACATGGGCTTCACGCTGTGCTGTCTATACTGCTTTCAGATCTGCCTGTGACCTGGAAAACATCTCTCATCCTGCCTGCCTTTCCATAATAAATTGGGCCCTTATTATTTCAGGTACCTAGGTAGATTTCCTCCTTGGTTACAAATACCATCTGACATCTTATTTCTTCTTGTTTAACATGTTCAGCATCACTCAGTCCCTTGCAGTCTCTCGTCATCACTCCACATTAGAGTGCTCCTTGTGACTGAAGGACTTTGCTCCTGATGTCACTGCCTTTCAGTGTATCCAGAAAACTTCCACAGAGCTCACTGTCATTGCTATCATTCGCTAACCCCTTCTCAGCCCTCTGCCTGATATTTAAGGTTATTCTCCAGCCCTGCCTTTCCAAAACAAGAGCTAATTAGGTCAGCTCAGTTCTTCCTGTCTCTGAACATGGCATGTGATCATCGAATCAATGACTTCCTTCCCTTTCCCCACATCAAGCATAGTCTCCTCCACTCTGCTTCACCTGTGTCTAAATTCTACTCCTCCTCAAAGTGCCAACTCTGATATAATCACAAATCTGTCCCTGCATAGAACTTGTTCCAGAACACTGCAGAGAAACAGCAACCAGCCCCTGGGAGGCAAAGTGAACCCAAAGACCACACAACACATGTGATGCTTTTTTATTATTCAGGTGACAGTTGCTCCTCGTTTTTCTTGGATCTTTCCATGCATATGTGCTAAACTCCCTTTCTCTTTATCTCTTTGTATCCATATGTAGACTGAAGAACTGCTATTGTTTCTGCAGGATTTTGCACTGGGTCTGCACAGCAAGTGCTGTGATGAGGTGACTTGCTGCTTCATACTTACATCCCTCTGCATGAAAGCCACATCTCATCATTCTGATGTACAGGGTCACGGGAGTTCCCCACAGGAAGGAGTCAGCATGCTGGCTAAGCACACCGTACTCATTCAGGTCAGCATAAGTGTGCAGGTGAACAATTTTCTCCTGCATTTGTCTGGGCTGAGGGAAGCCCCCATGTGTAGAGAAATATTATTTCAAGGTATGTCTGTGGTGTTATCTCTGGGGAAAACTAGCATTTCAGACAGTTGCCTGAGTAAAAAGACCTTGCTCTCTCATGAGGGTGGGGTTCATCCAGTCTGTTGAGGGCCCTAACAGAACAAGAATTCAGAGTGAAGGTGGTCTTTGTGAGTTCCTTTAAGCTAGGCCACTTATCTCTTAGATTTAAGCACCCCAAATTCTCAGGCCTTTAGGCTGATGCTTACCCTATTTTTCTATTGCCTGGAGTTTGTATTCTGTCCCTACAAACAAATACTTCAGTTCTACTGCCTTAATTTTTTTAAGCCAAATCTTCAGTTATGACATGGCAAAAAGCTACCAATAAATGAATACCATAAGGACTATGAGCCATTTCTGTGGACCAGAAGATAGACAGTTGCCTGCTATTTTACTAGCAATAGAACAGGCAGCCTCCAATGTTCTCCTTTCTGTTGTTGCTTTTTGTACAAGCCTAGCTTGAGATCAGTGTCTTGACTGTCCACTCGTAACAACGTGAGCCTTAAACATTCCTGTATTCCTTGAGGCATGACTTAGAAGGGCAAGGGAACAGGATTTGGTGATAGTGACATCTAAAAAAATTACCTCTGTAGACAAGGAGGAGAGTATCCATTCTGATGTTTGAGTTCCGTTCCCCATTAAATGAGAATCATGGCAGTTAAGTTAAAGGAATAGTATGGGAATCCAATCAATTTTTATTTTACTGAAAAACAAAACCTATTTGAGGCAGATCATGATTATGTAGTCCAGACTGACCTTGTACTCATGGAAATCCTTTCCCTTAGTTTCTCAGGTGCTGGAATTACAGATGTAAGCCATCAGATCTGGGAACTTCTAAGATGTTTTGTGAGTGAGAAGTGATATAATAGAACAACAAATGTTCAGTAAGGGGTTCACAAAGGAGAAACCATTAACATAGAATTATTTAAACAGAGAGACTTAGATGCTGTGGTATATGCCTGAAATCCTAGGAGGCTAGGACAGGATGATTGTCACAATTTCAAGGCTGTTCTGAATTCTACAGCAAGACCCTGCCTCAAAATAAGCAAACTCCTGAAGCTTGTGGGTTCCTTACTGTGACTGTGCACACTCTAGAAGCTGCTTACTTTACTTGAGTCCCAACTTTGCTATCAGTCTTGGGGTGATTTGACTGTGATCTGTTTCAGTTCCCTCATTTGTGAATTGGAGTAAATAAACTCTCTTCATTGTCATGATGCAGGTACTTAGGTAGAGTGAGGGGATCTGGAAGACATTCAGCAAAGACTTGCTCCATCCTATCTTTATTACACAATGGTTGCACATACAAGATTGGTTACAGAGTTAACAAGAAAAGGGTAACTTAGACTATTTTATGGACCTGAAAATTAACTGGAAATGCATTGGAGATCTAAATAAAATCTCATGAAATTCTAGAATGAAATACAAGAGAGAAACTGTGTGGAGTGGGCTTCCATGAGTTTTGGAATGTGACATCAAGGGGCAACAGGAACAAACCAGAGAAGTAGGATCACATTGAATGAAAGTGGCTCTGAGCCGGGCAGTGGTGGTGCACACCTTTAATCCCAGCACTCGGGAGGCAGAGGCAGGCAGATCTCTGTGAGTTCGAGACCAGCCTGGTCTACAAGAGCTAGTTCCAGGACTGACTCCAAAGCTGCAGAGAAACCCTGTCTCGAAAAACCAAACAAAAAAAGAAAGAAAGAAAGAAAGAAAGAAAGAAAGAAAGAAAGAAAGTGGCTCTGCTCAGAGAACAGCCAAGATGCTGAAAAAGCAGCCGGAAGATACCCACAGGCCATGCTCAGTGTCCAAAATACTCAGGGAACTCAAAAAAGAAAAGGGTGATGATAATAGCCCATTAAAAACAGTACATTTTTAAAATAGCTATTCCTCCAGAGGAGACAAAGAAATAGCTACTAGAAGTTATGAAAGATGTCCATCAACAGCAGTGACTGGTAGAAAACAAACAAAACCACAGTAAGACGTCATTTCATCTCAGCTGTTTAGCTATCACTGAAAATTTCAAAACATGTTGACAATATCATGGAAGGATAGGGCACTTGTACACTATTAAGAGGAAAGTAAAATATGGAAAATGGTGTGGATTGGAACAGAACTACTGTTCATCAAGCAATACCACTGCTGGGCATTTGCTTCAAACAATTGAAATAAGAATTTCAGAAAGACCTATTGTAGCCTGAAGTTTTGTGTCCCATCCAGTCCTGCAGCTGCTTATAAAATAATCATTCAGAGGCTTAATATTAATTAGAATTATTTGGTCAATGACTCAGGCTTATTATTAACTAGCTCTTACATTTAAATCAATCCATTTCTATTAGTTTATATTTTACCACAAGGCTCGTGGATTATTACCTCACATCTTGCTTTTCTGGCAGCTGCTGGTATCTGTCTTCATTCTACTTTCTTTTTTATTGTATCTCCGTTTGAACTTCTTGTCTAGATATATTCAGCCCTGCCATAAGCCAAAGCAGCTTTTATTCATCAACTGATGTGGGATTCCCCTCTACATGCTGTGATTACCATTAATGAATAAAGAAAGCAGGTTTGAACCTATTGCAGGGCAAAACAGAGGTAGGTGGGGGAAAACGAAACTGAAAGCTGGGAGAAAGAAGGCAGAGTCAGGAGAAGCCATGGAGCCACCGCCAGAGACAGTCATGCCAAAACTTTGCCAGTAAGCCACAGCCATGTGGCAATACATCAATTAATAGAAATGGATTAAATTAAGATGTAAAAGTTAGCCATTAAGAAGCTAGAGCTAATAGGGCAAGCAGCGATTTAATTAATACAGTCTCTGTGTGGTTATTTTGGGGCTGAACAGCTGGCAACAAACAAGTGGGCTCTTTCAACAATCAACCAACAAAAGCAACACATATTTGCAGCACACAGAAGGGCATCCCACACCAATTATGTACTCTAGGTTCATGATGCTGAAGAAGACTGATAGGATTGTATTATTCCACCGGTATGATTTGATATGTACATAATGTGGATTATGATGTTGTATATAATATAGTCAAATCTCACAAATCATAAAGTAAAATGAGGGTTTTCCAGGGGCTGATGGGGAAAGGAAATGAGGATTTGTTGCTCTGGTGGGATGCTCCCCAAATGAGCATAGGTTTATTTGCCTAAAGCTGGTAGAATTGCTTGAGAAAAATTGTGTGTCACTGTGGGTGGGCTATGGTGTTTCAAAAGCTCATCCCAGTTTCTCTTTCTCTGCCTGCTGTCTATGGATAAGATGTAACATTTCACCTACTACTCCACTCCCATGCCTTCCTGCCTGCTGCCATGCTTCTCACCATGATGATCACTGGCTAACCCTCTGGACTGTGAGCCCCAAGTCAAATATTTTCTTTTTTTATGAGTTGTCTTGGTCATGATGTCCCTACACAACAAAACAACAGAAAGTATGAGTATGTCAGAAATCTTTCCGTCACTATGACAAAGTTCCTGAGTAACACAATGCATTCAGGAGAAAGGCTGATTTGACGTCAGAGTTTTGGAGGTTTTAGTCATGAATGGTTGTATCCATCGATTTGGGGCCCTATGGAGGCAGCACATTCCAATGGGAGCACATACTGGGGGAGCAGGGAACTCTCATCTGGTGGCAGGAAGTGACAGTGATAGAGAAGGAGACCTGCCTCCAATAGTCCTTCAAGAGCATACCTCCAGTGACCTCAAGCCTCACTCTACACCAGTGAGGGTGAGCCTTTAGCCCACAGGCCTTTCAGGGGCCCTCCACCCAAACTGTAGCAAGGGATATAAAGTCTCAGTGAAAGAAAATGTCAAGTTTTAGGTGTCTGAGGTATAACACCGTGCTCCTAGCAAACAATGTTGTTCATTTAAAGACCACTTCATAGGGCAGATCTTAGGTAACATGTTCCTTCTATAGTTTAAAGAATTACACTGCGGAGTGTTGCACTTTAGATTAACGTCTGATTCTTTCCTTGAGCAGTACCTGGAATGTTGGGGATAGTCATCACACACTGAAAAACTAATAGCAAAACTGAGAGTTCAAATTTTGTCGTTTTATGTTCATGCCATCACATATTACTGAATCATGTTTGTTGCCAACACTACAAAAATGTGAAGCACACAATGCTCTCACTACACCAGGCTGAACCTTGTCAAATTAAATACTCTCAATAGGCAGCGTCTAGACTCATCCATAAGCAGAGACCATTATCAAGTGCATGCATCACACTGCACACCCATGCAGTCATGTGACACACTTCACACCCATGCAGTCATGTGACACACAGAGACTTTAAAAATAAGGGTAAGTGAGTGGAAGCTGCCACTGGTATCAAGTCTCTAAAGCCGTGCTTACGTCATGATTCGGGCAAGCGCTCCGCATGAAATCTACACCGTAGTGGTTAGGAACACTGATGAGCTAATGTTATTGGCTTTGTTGAGCTATGACTTATATTTTGCCCTGTGGATACTGAATCTATGGGCCTGATGAGTATGATGGAGGTAGACCAAGTACTACAGTTAATAAATGGCCTCATCTTCATTTGTGGTAAGATCAATTTATCTAATTATTCTTCATAATTTTAAGGAAGGATGGTACAGGGCTTTATCTTGTAGGCCAACAGTCAACTTCATCTCAGAATTTCAAGAAAAGTTGTCCTCATGGTCTGCTTAGGAATTTGGACACTGTTCCCTAACAAAGGGCCAGGCAGTAGATTGTCACCTCAGCATGCTTTACACTGAGACCTTGATCTTAAATATATGAAAACATAGTTCAAAACTAATAATCATTCACCTAGTTTGGTTACTGCTTACAAATTGAAAGTTGTTTTTAGAAAACAATCATCAATTTGTTGAAAGGCAGGATAAATTGAGTCATAAGAATAAAATTAGAAAAACAAAAAAATATGCAAGGTATCCAATAACACTGGAAAATTTAATGAATGCGATCATTTAATGCCCCCACTGGATTGGTAATTATTTGTGTCACTTCTGAAATCTGTGTGAAATGTATTTAAGGAAACTGGGGAAAGCAGAAGTGGTGTAGTGGCTCAACTGCCGTGCGAGCATGGGGACCCGAGTTCAGATCCTTGGCACCACATAAATACCTGCTTGGTGACCGTGTCCGAATGCCTGGGGGCGGGGATGCTGAGGTAGGTTGGTGACTGTGTCCATATGCCCGGGGGTGGGGGGGCATATGCCCCCAGGGGTGGGGGAGAGACTGAGGCAGGTTGGTAACTGGGTCTGTATGCCCAGCACGGGGAGGTTGAGGCAGGTTGGTAACTGGGTCCGTATGCCCCCCGGGGCGGGGGGAGAGACTGAGGCAGGTTGGTAACTGGGTTTGTATGCCCAGTGCGGGGAGGCTGAGGCACCAGCTTCAGTCAGTATAGCCTAGGGGAACTGTCAGTATAGCCTGTCAGCTAATGACATCAGAGCCTGCTGCAAAACAATAAAGAGTTATGGAGGAAGACACTGGGCATAGACTGCTGCCTTCATAGGCATTTGTGTGCACCCTGACACACATGTGAGCAACTCTCAACACGCACACACAAAAACACACGAATATTCATGAAAACCGAACTTTCTGTGGTATTTCAAGTCTGACATTCCTGTCTCTGGAGGTTGGGAATGCTAAGTTTGAAGTCATTCTGAGCTACAGCAAACAAACAAACAACAACCACAAAAATAACTATCTTAAGAAACAAACAAGGAAGAAAGGAGAGGAGGGAGTGAATGAGAAAGAAGAGACAAGACAGAATTAAAAAGAGAAAGAGGAAACCGAGTCCCAACTTGGGACCAGACACTTCACTGTGCTTGACATCATGTAACATTGAGAATTCCAATGGGCTGTGAGGCTGACATTAACCTTTCTTTAGCATACCTACTGAGTTACTGTCTCTTCTCCACCTTCCCATCCCGACGTCTGTTTGTTCTCTGTTGTCGCACCGCCTTATGGCTTATATTTTACACAATGATTTGCGAGTTTTAATTTCTACGTGCCTCATCTGCGTAGAAAGCGAAGGCTGCTCCTGTCCCGATTCCCTCCCACCTACTCCAGCTAGAAATTTGGTCCGGACAAAGCACACCTACTGTGTGGGAGTTCGTAGCGGAGTCCCTAAGCAGATAATGCGAACAGGCTGGACTTTAGCCTGAGTCGGCTTCAGTCGGGGGTAATTATTTTAAACGCTGTAAATATTCATCTGTTACCTTAGCCACGGAATAAACAACTTCTTAGCACTCTCAAACACTTCTGAGGTTTCCAGAATACCAGAAGGATTTATTTACTTCCTGTAAAATACCAGGGGTCCCTAATCCTGTCAACAGATTAGGAGGCCGCTTTGAGGACGTTGTTTGTGAAATGCCGCCATCTATGGGAGATCCGTAGCTACTGCAGGCAAAACCACAAGGCGCCCCACGGCCTCACGACGTGGTTAGTTCAGCAAATGGAGCAGTTCTCAGTCAATAAACAGGAATAAAAATTATACCCCTGGCCAGAAAATACGCACTGGAAACTCCAAGCTGGCACTTAACGCTGCCACAGCTATTTCTTGAGGGAAGAAGGGAGTTCTAAGGCCAGTATGTCTACAGGAAACTTAGTAGCTTTTGATCGGTATCTTACTGCATCCTCTACCCTTGTCCTCACCCCATTTCCTTTTTATTGTTTTGTTTATTTGGTTGTTGTTGTTATTTTCGAGACAGGGTTTCTCTGTGTAACCCTGGCTGTCCGAAAACTCACTTCTGTAGACCAGGCTGGCTTCAAACTCAGAGATCTGCCTGCTTCTGACTCCCGAGTGCTGGGACTAAGGGTGTGTACCACCACCGCCCTGCTTTCAGAATGCTACCATTCTGGCAGAAGGATGCGATGTCATCTTCCGCGCGCTTACAAGCGCGCAGGCTTTCTCCGTTAATCAGAGCAGCTTTCAAAGCATCCGTTCTGCATAACAAGCAGCCGAAAACAAAGCTGCACTTCATTTGCCATTCTTGATTGACACCTGTGAGGTGGGGCAATGTACTGCCCTTGCAAACATGTCAAAGAAACTCTAGCAGTTTCCCCTCCTGCCCACGCATTTGAAGTCCTTCCAAGAACTTCACAAAATATATTTTACTGTTTCAAAGAACTTCTGATAACAAGGAGCATGTGTGGCAGTACAGTGTCAATGACAGTTATTTAATGATCACCCCGACTCTAGGGAAAAAAAAAAAGACATTGTCACCATCGACCCTGTTTGAAGAAAAGGGCTAAATTGAAGGTTAGACAGATTGAGCCATTGTATTTTTTCTTTTGCTGTGATAAACACCACAGGCAAGGGCAACATCAGGAGGGAAGGGCTTTTTTCCTCTTAAAGGTCACTGTCATAGGAAGTCAGGGCAAGAACTTGAGGCAGGGCCTGAGGCAGAGACCATGAAGGAGTTGGAGAGGTGCTGTTTACTGCTTTGCTCTCTAGTGAGTCGTCCAGCTTGTTTCTATGACACAGGACCACCTGCCCAGGTGCGCTTGCCTCGCCCATGTCAACCATTAATAATGAAAACCCTTCACAGACTTGCCTACAGGCCAATGTGAGGAAGGCGTTTGATGAGGTTCTCCTTTTCCAAATGATGCAAGCTTGTGTCAAGTTGACAGAAACTGGCCAGTACAGTCATTTTGTTTATTTTCTCATCAGCTAGTAATAAGTGCAGGATTTGAACACAATCCATCTAAGTACTGTCCCCCAAAACACACACACACACACACACACACACACACATGGCTATCTACAGCTATCTGCTCGATTAGCCCTCTTATGGCCAAGCAAAGATTCTTTAGTTGTGTTCTTTGGTTTTCATTTTCACATCTTTGTTTGTGGGTTTGAGGAAATGATTTTTAATTTCTTGAGTTTCAGTTTTCACAAGTGATCCCCCTGAAAAAGAATATGTATTTTGGTCTTTCTCAAATTTCAATCGTAGAATTGATCTTCCTTGTTAAAGAGAGAAAATAAAATCAAAACTGCCAGATTGTCATTCAGGTAAATTCTAATGCTTCTTTAATTCAACATCCTGAGTTTAAAACAGGAAGAGGCAATTTGTAGTGGGAGAAAAAAAAAAGAATAGCTGATGGGTGGATGCTCTCTGTACCAAAATTGCCTTGCTTCTGAAGGGCCTTCAAGAGACTAAACTACAGTTTGAGCCAGGCCCTTTATCCCACTGAGATAGAAATTAGGGAACAAACATGTGGCCTTGAGTTCCTTCAACCAGCTAAATCAACTAGGATGGAACTGGAAGTCTCTAGACCAGTTGTTCTCAACCCATGGGTTGCAATGCTTTTGGCAAACCTCTGTCTCCAGAAATACTTACATTATGATTCATGACAGTAATAAAATTATAGTTACAAAGTAGCAAAGAAAATAATTTTGTGGTTAGGAACTGTTTTAAAGGGTCGCAGCCTTAGGAAGGTTGAGAACCAGCGCTCTAGACTGACACTGAGTTCAGAGTACTCATGGAGAAAGATTGATACTAAGGATGTGGGTCTTTGGATGGGATTACACTTTTACTAAGAGAATTAGCAACCTCTCACATTTTTTTTTGGTGCCTTGGTAGTGAATCTTGAACATTAGTGTCTCACCATGGTCTCCACATCTTTGGAAATTCATACTGTGTGAATTTTCTTCAGTTGTGCTCAGGAAGTCTTTGTAGAGTGAATGGATTGCATAATCACCTTTTCTATTAGACACTATTCCATGTGAAGATTGAATTAGACAATATCCCCTTTCCTGGGCTCATCTCCCAGATGAGTAGAAAGCAGCAGACAGAATTATTCCAAACCTAATGAGAAGAAAAGGCCAGATCATTGTTTTATTCTTTTGGGACTGCTATCATAACCTATACAATACTACATAAAAACAAACAAAGCAAAAAGCCACCAGAAATTGACTTGCCACAGTAATGGAAGTCAGAGGACCGAGGTCTGCTTGGCCAAGTTCTGGCCAGGATCCTCCTCCACATTGAAGACTACTCAGTTCTGGGCTGCCATGTTGTAGAGAAGATAAGGGAGAAGGGGAGAGATGACCCTTTGGGCTTTATAAGCACGCAACTCTCTTTCTCAAGGGTAGAGACCTCCTAACCTAGTCATCTCCTAAAGATCACACTTCCTACTGGTATCCTATTGGTGATTATCCTTCAATATATGAATTTGGCTGATAGAGAAGAGTATAAATACTCAGACAAAAGTCATTTTGTGCAAGATTGTCTTTTCTTGAACTCAGTGAAGAGTTAATTCTTCATGGCAACCAAGATGGAGAAACAGGTTACACCAATTACCACAGTGTAGCTGCATGTACAAGGAAATGAGTACACAGGAAATAACTGAGAGTGGTAAGGAATCTTTTAAGTAAATTTTACAAGTGAGGACTCAAGGCACAAAACGTTTATGCTTAAATGATTTTATCCAAACAAATACCAGGTACTCAAGAAGAATTATGGAGTAGTCAGGGGGCTAGAGACATGCTCTTTCAAGACCACAGTGAAGCAGGGGCTAGCATTCTTGAGAATTAAGACCTGATTCCTCCTCCTCTTCCTCCTCCTC
>JAQHUG010000008.1:15772568-15796722 GCA_028555095.1 Dicrostonyx torquatus | reverse complement strand
GCAACAATGAGATTGCAAAGAATAGACAGTAACTTTTAGGGGATGGTAGCAAAGGGCAGAGACACAAAACAGTCTTGGGCTCGGGATCCCATGCAGATTCCAGTGGAGTTCCAACCTCTAGACAATATTCATTGAAGTTCATCAAGAAGTCTGAAGGGCCTGAGCGCTTACCTGACTCACAAGCCAACCAGTTTGTTTCATGTTGTATCTTAAAGGCTGGGACAACACAAAGGTCCCATGTCATGGAACAAACATAACTGAGTATCAGCAGCAGTGGTAGTCACAGCAGCATTACTCTGTTCCACCAATTTCCTGAGCCCTGAAAGCCTACCGGGTGACAGAAGGATTGGCCATAGTGGGCTGCATTCTAGAGGAGCAACCTTGATTTCGTATGTTCCAATATTTTCTGATGGGATTTGAAAAAGCCCACCTGACTTTTGCCATGGGGGAAACATGCACCTTTACCATGTTGGACAACAAATATGTCTGCCCAATGGAGCATCTTCACATTCCAAGCCTTCTAAAGGCAGTCAAATGTTGTCTTGTGTCTGGACACAGTTCTTCCCAGAGGTTTCTTTTGTTTCTTTATGCCTTAATGGCAGAGACACTGACAGCATTTTTCCGTGGAATAGATTTTCAATAATAGTTATGTAGTTTCACTCTTGTAAGATAAAGACAGTCCTTCTATGTCTAATATTCAGTAGTAATGGGAGATAGTAATGCATCTAGAAAAACCAAGCCATTATCAAAAGTTATGTCAGATCCTAAAGAAGAAAGATATCTTCAGACTTCAATTCTTTCTGACAGAAGCTTTAGGGAAACTTTTATGAGCAAATGTTGAGGAAGCAAGCTATTGGATACTGAGTATGGTGTCTCACAGCAGAAATCCCAATATTTGGAAGGCTGCTCACGAGAACTAAACTGCATTTTGATGCAGCCTGGGCTACATGGTGAATTTGAGGCCAGCCTGAACTATCTAGCAAGCCTCAAAAACAACCAAACTTGGGGCAACGATATGGAACGTTTACCAGCCAGGATAAGTGGAAATGTTATAAATTAAAAGACAAAAACCAGAAGGCTTAGCTAATTTGCAGTGTGTTCCGTAGAAATGATTCAAACTGAAATAGAAAGAGATAAAAGACATAGGAAATGAATCAAGCATTTGAGGGTTGCAGCCCAGTACCCCAGGGTGTGGCAGACATGTTAATGTGCACCACTAGAGAAAGAGGACAGGAAACATTTCCAAATAGATTTAATTGTCTGCAAAATAATTAAAAGCATATAATTTTATATCCATGGAAAGATATAAAATTCCAAAAGGCCTTTATGAGAATAAAAGCGGAATGGAGCAAGGTCACTGCTAAGCACACGTGCCTAGATGCACAAACTTTGAAAATCAAAGGAGAAAAGACTTGCCAGGCAGCCAGAGAAGAGGAAATAGTACATAAAGGGTGACCGTGAGGAGCGTTAAAATAGAGAGCTCCTCAGCAACAATATAAACCAGGAAGTTAATGGACTGATAACTTCAAAACAAAGAATAAAGAGAGAATAATCTATTAAGGAAATTCCATATGCAGTGAAAATATCTTCAAAAATATGAATGGATAAAGAAAATGTGGCACCTATACAAAATACAGTTTAGTCATCCATTACAAAAAAGGGCAAAGTTGTTTTCAGAAGGTGACCGGAACTGGAGATCATTCTGTTAAGTGAAACATAATTATCTTTTTTCAAATAACTAGAACCTAGACTTTACATATGGACATGAAGATGGAAAGGAGATTTATGAAAGTGTACTGGTCAGGGAGGGTATACTGGTTATTTTTTTGCTAATTTAAGATAAAAACAAAATAGCAAAAACCCCTTGGAATAGCGAGGAAGAGGGAATCTTAATCGAGAAAATGCATCCATAAATTGGTCGTTAGGCAAACCTGTGAGGTACTGTCTTGACTAATGACTGATGTGGGAGGGCCCATCTCACTGGAGGTCTTGACGGCCCTTGGCAGGTGGTCATAAGTTATACAAGAAAGTAGTCTGAGCATGCCCTGTGGACCAAGCCAGTAAGCAGCATTCCTCCATGGTCTCTGATCGGTTCCAAAGCTGAGCTCCTGTCTTGGCGTCCCTCAGTGGGCTGTGACTTGCAGCATGTAAACTGAAATAATACATTTCCTTCCCAGCTTGTTTGTGGTGATACTCCATCACACCAGTAGAAACCTAACTAAGATAAAGGAGAGGAGTGTAACAGCATCAGAATACACAGTGGCACTCTGAAACCGTCACTTATGTAAGCAACGTATACTAATGAATTTTAAATTAAATATGTTGATCTAAGCAGAAAGCTTTTTTTTTTTTTTTTGGTGAAATAGAAGTTGAGATAATTCAGGTTAGCAGACCAGAATACCAAAGAATGTCAAAAGTAAGTTCTTTAGGAAGAAAGAGACTCGGGACTGTTAGGAACCAGAAGCCCCCCCCGCCCCCGAAAAAAAAGAAATAGCAAACTTTTAAAATATAAAAAACTTAAAATGCTCAACACATTTTCTAAAATAAAATTCACATTCTTAATACACATAAACAAACAGACCATGCGTGTCATTTTGTGTCATACATGTCTCAGCATGGCGTCTGCCGTCAGAAGGAAGTGAGAATGGAAAACACACAGTGAGCTTGCCTGGCAGACACCAACAGTGGAAAGAGTGAAGTTGTTAAGACCAACGTGGTTCACATGGTTTCCACAATCATACCGTCTCGTGGAAGGAAGACAGCATTCCCAGTCAATAGTCCTTCTCGGTCACAGTTTCCCACCCTGAGAAATATTCCTAAACCTGGGAGAACAATGGTTAGCTCCAGGATGTTCTCCTCCTCATGACTCTCAAGACCATCTTGGTTACGACATAGCTTCTGTTTCCTTAGGAAGTGGTTTCTTTAAACCATAAATCCGTGAATGATATTCTCATTTCTAAAGGCTGTATTTAGACAACCTGTTACTTTCTACCTGTTTCCCTTCAATAATAACACAGGTATTAAATGGATGGGTTTGGTCTTTTTGTCCAGGCAAACCTGGCCACCCGCATAATCTATGTCTCTGCCTGTGGGGGAGCCGGGCCCGCTATTCGCCATTGCAGGATGGTGCCCATATCCTGCGTTCCCTGGTAATAAACGGGTGCATTGCGCATGTGGGAAGGGTTTTTCCACCTCGTCCCATCCCGCCTATCCCGTGGCGTCATCTCGTGCGATGGGTTGCAGCCAACCAGGGGCTGACATGTCCTAGGCGAGAAGAAGCCTCTATTTAAGGGAAGGGTTTCCCCGCCTCTGGGTCTCCGCTCTGGAAGCTTATGCTTCTCCCTCTCAAGAAGCATTAAAGCATAATGCAGAAGGATCCTTGTGTGCCGCGTCGTTCTTGCTGGCCAGACGTTCGCGCGGGACATCTGCCATAATCTAGCATTTGTTGGAACCCACAAACTACGTAAGTACTTTAACCATGCTGTGCACACATCCATCCCCATAAAAAACATCTCCCTCCGAGTTCAGTAATGATGCCTAAAAGATGTCTTTTGGTTTCTACATGAGCACATGCTTGAATGTACACACACACATACACACACAATATATATATATATATATATAATTAATAAAGTTTTAAAAAACAACTTGGCATTCAGAATATAAGACAACAACCCAGACCTTTAAACTTATGTTTCTGAATATTACATGTTACTAATCTGCTTAAACAACAGAGAAAAGGGAAAAAATCAGTAAAGGATACGTGGAAATTATCATTAAAAATATGAACATTTGTATCGATATTGCGTACACATAAGGGCACACACACATGTATGTACACCCCATATGGCGTGTAGCACTTTCCCGCTTCATGGAAAACTGTATCACAGGCACAGCTTTTCTTAGTTTCAAAAAATAAATTCATGCTGGGCAGTGGTGGTGCATGCCTTTAATCCCAGCACTTGGGAGGTAGAGGCAGGAGGATCTCTGTGAGTTCAAGACCAACCTGGTCTACAAGAGCTAGTTCCAGGACAGGCTCAAAAGCCACAGAGAAACCCTGTCTCAAAAGCAAAACAAAACAAAAAACAAATTCATTTTTTCTACATGCTAGGCAAATCCATGGTCATCAGTCTCGTGTTTACCTTTGAAATTCAGTCGCCACACTTCTTCCTGTATAAGCAGTCCCCTCTACCATCCGTGGTTTGGAGGTAGACTAGACACGCCCCCATTCTCCAAGGCATTTCCTTGAACACGTTTCCTTCACTGTTTCTTTTTAGGAGATAAATGTAGAGGACGGAAATGTGGTGAGACAGCATCAAGCTGGCTGGGTAACTCGGCAACATACTTGGCTAAGAAGCAATTATGCCGCAGCCAAATCAAATGAATTCCCATTTTGTCTTTGGCTTGAGGTCTGCAATCTTGCAGTTCACTTCTTTCCGTGGAGTCTTTTTTGCTGCGTGACTAGGGTTTCTGTTGATGACATAACACACCCTGACACTCAGCATCAATTCCAAGTAAATCCAATTAAGTCCAGAAATGATAAACTGTCCTGCATAAATTATTTTTCTTTCGTTTATTTTGTGATTTTGCGAATGAACCTTTTAACATGAAAATATTGAGATACGTTTATATTCTGTATTATTCTGAGAAGCTTGGTTTAAGCATTTAGAAGTAAGAATTGGAGGTTTCCATTTCTGTTCCCAATGTAAGCACTATGATTAAGGTTACAGGTGAATGTTCCTCTGTCATGCATACACTCCTTGTTTGTGAATGGTTATTATAAGTATGGTTATCTCAGCATATTAAAACAAGGTTTCCACACAAAGTCTAGGAGGTTCTATTATTTTAGCCAATTTTGAGTCATTTCATGTTTCCTCTGTCAAGAAAAAAAAAAAAACTAGCAGATCAAATAAAATAATCTACCTTACAAAACTTTCAACAAAACGGGTTTGTTGTTATTGAATGAAAATGTAGGCTAGAGTTCTTCATTGATAAGAAGACATTTTGTCTCTTTCATTAAGAACCATGAATTAGGCAATTTCAGTGGTTAAGAGAACTAGCTGTTCTTCCAGAGGACCTGGGTTCGATTCCTAGCACCCACATAGAAGTTTGCAACTGTCTATAACTCCAGTTCCAGGCAATCTGACACCTTCACACCAGAGCACATAAAATGAATTTAAATAAATTACTTTTTAAAAAAATGAACCACGAACTAGGGCTGGGGTTGTAACTTAACACACACACACACACACACACACACACACACTTTCATTACTTTTGAAAATATTATGATAGCAATGATAAACTTCCATATTTTGATATCTTCACAGATATGCTGATGATATATGTGATATGTAAAAAATACAATAAATATAAAAATTATGTTTTTAGCTTACACTTAAGACGTCCAAAGTTGCTTTGTAATGGTCAATGAACTGTTTTAAGATTTATGTAATATATGAGCAATTATAACTTGTACTAACATTTAGGTTTTTTTTACATTTTGCATGGCATTTTGTATGGTAGCTCAGTGGTGCAGTGCAGGCTTGGCAGGTCTGAAGCCCTGGGTTCAATCTTAGGGAACAATAAATCCAGAAATACTCACATTTCTGGGTGACTACACCTGTTTACTCTCCGAGGTCGGCTTCCAGTGAACTGTTCACTTCAGTCTTCTTCTTGTTCATCACTTTGAATTCTGACAGCACACACAATACCTGTTCCTAACAAACCTACAGTCAGAAAGTTCACTTTATATCGGACTCCCAAAACCCATAAAAATTTCACCATGGCTGTGTTTCTTTACAGACGCTGTTAAGGCTTTAACAGCCTAGTGATTTTCTTTATTGACATCAGTATTTTTTCTGTTCTTTGAACAGTAAAAAAAAAAAAATCTATATTTACGAAGTAGAAATGACCATCTTCAATTACATTGTGTAAGCTACTGAAAAAAAAATCTTCTCAGAGCAGTGTGCAATCAGTTAAGGATTCTTGAAACTGTATTGTTCAGCAATGGTAGAACTGGGAACAATAATTACGAGTTTTGTAATATTAGAATACTGAGTCGTGGGTTTTACAATAGATCAGGAAAATATTTGGAGATGGGTGAAGCCAATGCATTGGAAAGATTTTCTATCATTTCTTTAAAATAAATTCATCAAATCTAGCTATATTAAATTTTAACACATAGTATTCTAGAAATTCTGTTTCTTTTATGTTCTTCTTTGCCTTTTCCTTCTTTTGTATCATGTTGGTTTTCCCTATTATATTATAATAGGAAAAGAAGTAAAACCCGTTTACAGTTTTCCAGGAAAAAAGTGTGATCAGGCCAGTTTCCTCCCTAAACGGGTTGAAGTATGATGTTTTATAATGGTCTATGCTACAAACGCCCCTGCATTGTTTCAAGTCCTCAGAAGCCTCATGGTGGCAGCTAACACAGAGGAGAAGGAAAATCAACACTCTCATGCCAAACAGTGAACATCTGAAGATGCTCTATGCAGTTTTCTAATATCCTCAGCTCACAACATGAGAGACACTTTTTCCAGGGAGAAAATGATCATTTCATTTCACAGAACACAGAAGCTTCCAGCTGAGGCACATTAAAACATTTTCACAATTACCCCAAAGGCAGAATATTCTCACCATTTCTTTTGCTGTAAAAATCTGTCTCTACTGAACTTACAAATGGTCAAGTTCACACTGGATAATGCTGAAGCATCCACGTGGAGACTGGACCTAATGCTACAGATTGATGCTAATATAAAACATATGCATAATTCCTGCTTAACAAAATAATTCTTGTAATTTAGCTATGAATGCACAAGATCTTGGATTATGTTACTTTAAAAAGGAAGTGTTTGAGAGAGTAAGCACAGCAAAACACATCATTCTGTGTGACAATGCCGTACTCCCAGGTAATCCCCTCATTGAACTCTGCCTATTGAACTCTAATTGAGCAATGTTTACAATGAGACAGGGAATTTCACGGAGAGATGACAGTTGTAGCTTTAGAATCAAATAGAGATGAAAATAAATTTTAAAAAATTCAAGAATTCTTTCTTCTGGTTTACCAATAAGCCAGAGTAAAAACAAAAACAAAAACAAAACAAATAAAATAAAAGAGAAAAAAGTTGAGATCAGTTGGCTTGAATATAATTTGAGAGAAAGAGCATATAAATTGATGGAAGAAGACAAAAAAAATTAAAACCTTAGGAATGTTAGATAAAGGCATGAGCATAAAAGAGAAATGAAAGCACACTGGTCCCAAGCTCTGTGGGATAACAACGAAGAGCCAAGCAAGGAGATGATTGCAATTTCAGGCTAAGAGGAGGAAAAAGGCATCCTGGGGATACTTCTGTCTGACATGTAAAGTTTCGAAATTAATGTCCTTGCTCTGTCCTTAAAACACAATGGAATTTTGAGAATTTAAGTAGAAACTGAAAATCAGTATTTTCTAACCAGAAAACAAAATTCACCAAGGAAATCATCAGCCTCAATCAAGGGAGACAATTACCCCACAGGACTGGAGTTTATAAAGGCCAGCCTGGAAGAAAAAACATGGTGGAAGCAGTCAAATCTTCACTGTTACATTCTAGAGGCCATGTTTAGATTAGTCCAGGCATGAGAAATTCCAGGAAGCTGAAGTCTGAAGGGCTTGTAGTTTTCCAAGGTTTGATCTTCTATGAGTCGTATATAGAATCTGGAAAATTTTCCTGGCTGTCAGTAGGAACGGAAGGAGTAAGTTTATAAAGGGTTCCCAGGAAGCTTCCCATGCCCAAACCTTCTCTCCTAGACCACAGTTCATGCGTGGAAAGAATATTTCCCTAGATCTGGCTCTGTCTATCTACCCCGTGTCACCTAAAAGGAGGAGAAAGCTAAGAAAGATGCACTAGGATCATAGCCAGGGATTCGGGCCTCCAAATGGCTGAGAGCTGGTCCTAAGGAAACAAAGGACTTTCCTTCCCCACGTGTAGAGAGTTGCACAATGTAGCCATGATCTGTGAAGAGGGCCCGAGAAGGCCACAGAGAACAAGATGGCAAGGATCCCAAAACCTGTAACTCCAGCAAAGGTGAAAACGTGGCCTAGCTTTTCTCCCTTGCCATCAAGACTCACCTTAAAACCCTGTTTACCTCTAGTTCCGAAATTCCTGACTGCATGTTTTCTGGCTCTCAAGAGAGACTATAAGACAGGATAAAGAAAATAACATTCAGAGACAAAGCAAGTGAAAGTCCCAAACTTGGATTTAAAACCTATGCTGATTTATCAATTTGAAGTAACCATGACTTAGGTATGTTTAGGGCTTTAATGAAAAAAGCTGAACAAAGTACATAAAGTCCGAAGATATGTAGTCAGAAACATAGAAGCCACGAGAAGCAAAAGATAGCTCTGGAGTTCAAGACATTGAGACAACAAAAGAGAAGTTCAGATTGTCTCTTGTGGGCCGATGAGTAGACACAGTTAGTGTTCCCAGCAAAGGAAAAAACCAGAGAGCCTGAAGACAGGTCAATAGAAACCCCACAGATTGTGATGCAGAAAGAAGAAACAGTGAAATAGCCCCAAATAAAACACAATTAGAAGATAAAAACCATAATATAATTTCTAAAAATTCAGCATATGTATGTATATATACATAATTGAAATAACAAAAAGAGAGGAAAAGCAGACGAGGAGAAGAAATATCAAACTTTCTAACATGTCCAGATTGCTCTCACACACCAAACCACGGACATGGAGGAGCTAAAGCAGAAGCACTCACATCTAAAGGCATCAGATATAAACTTAAGCAAAGCAAAATGAAGTAGAAAAGGCTCCAAGGGAATCAGAGGAATAAAACCAATGTAGCTGCAGAGGGTAACCCCTGACTCTCCAAAACTGCTCCACTGAAACCCAGAACTCCACGGTGGTGATTTTAGTAGCTGGGAAGCAACGAGGTCCTGAAGATGGAGCTCTCAAGAGAAGAGTCAAGAAGCGAACACATTATAGCTTGAGAATGTGATAGCCTATTGATTGACGTATGGGCAATGGCTTTGCAGAGAATGGAAATACTAAGCAATAGTGCCCATTGCCCATGAGTTGAGCATTTGAACCTTCAAAACTAGTGAAGAAATGTGCATGTTCACATGGGTTAGAGCAGGATGTAATCAGTAACCTTGCAAATGGGAGTCACTCAAGAGGTACTGCAGAAGTCAAACGGGCAGGCAGGTCTGGGACAGTTAGATACAGCGGATTAACAAACACTACAGTTATTTCCAACGATGTGAGAGTGAATGGCAACACATTTGTCCAAAATTTAAGACATAAAGAGATGAACTGATTTTGAGTTCAATCAGGATCTTGTGCAAAGTCAGATTATTTTAGAAGCCCAGTTGACTTTTTGAAGGCTTTCTTTGATCTTAAATAGAGTCAAGGGTAGAATTACGCATTCATAAGCCATGTGTACCAGGAGCAGTTTGAACTATACCAGTGCATCCCATGATTTCTGTTTGCCAATTGAAGAGTAAAGTAGAGACACAATGCACTAGAGGCAGATCTGCACAGTGGAGAAGCAAAGAACGCAGGCTGTCAAAGAAAAGTGTTGTGCACGCAAGAGCAGTGGTTCCTGGTAGCACATTTACAGAGAGCAAAGTAGAAATAACTGTGAACTTGCCAATTAAGACATCTCTTTTCTGATTAAAGACATAAAGAATACACATACGAAAAATTAAATATCAAGGTAAGAAATGTAGTTTTTAATTACATCTTATGACATCCTGTAGCGATGCAGCTCCTAGCTTTAAACTCAGCTCTGACCCTACCATGATACTATTATAATGAGAGACACTGCCTTACTTTAAAAGACATGGGCTTTTAAATATCACTTTATTATAGCGATAACACCGAGATAAATAATATCATGACAAATACAAGTGAGATACTGTATTTTTATTGCTTTTGAGTTCAATGCAATCCACTATGATTAACAATGAGCAATTATAGATTTGCCTCACCTAGTGTAGTGGTGTGAGCGCACAGAGTCAGCGACTCAAGGTGACTACTTGAGACCAGGAGTTCAGGACCAGCCTGAGAAATGTGAGACTTCCCCTGATGCTCAAAGGCAAGAATGAAAACAGACAAATAAAAGGAGCAGTTACAGATCTTCAGTGGCTCCCGTGGCTAAGCATGAAAGACTTGGTCCCAGCTAATGATGTTCACTGGAGGAAGTAGGTCACTGAAGGCAGGCTCTTGCGGGGCATATTTCTCCCAAAAGCACATTTCTTCCTCTTCCTGAGTTGGAGGAGAAAACTCTGTGCTACACATTTCTGCATTTGTGACTTACGCCATCAGAGTCCTGGATGAGAGGAGTCATTTAGCTTAAGTTCAGGGATGCCTCTGAACCACTCAGCTCAAAGCAACCCCTCCTTTACATTGCTTATCCCAAGTATTTTTCCCACAGTGATGGGTTCTGACCAGCATCAAAGCAAAAGATAGAATTTTTTTTATTAAGCTAAATCTGTATACTTTACAGATTTAGAAGATGAATAAATCTGTATCGTCTGTGTAGACTTTCAAGCTTATCCTTTTCCTCTTTCACATGCTAGGGTAGTTGACTGCTTCTACATTTTTTTTAATGATCTTAGTCTAATCCATTTGCAAGGGTATTCATATTTGTGCTTAGAAACAAAGAAACTCTCAAGCGAAGTCAAAGTAGTGGAATAAAATACACACTGAGGAAGGACTTAGGAGGGAAAGAGTCTACAAGTAGCACCTGTGCTCTGCCCGATTCTGATTCCCAGTTTCTCTCTTTGAAGACTGGTATTTGCTTTGCCCACTCTGTCAATGAACCCACAATACGGTTGGTTCTCTCCCCCCTGTAAACAGCTGTACTTCATATCACATACATTTTGAAACCCTTGCATGTATATATTTCAGTCTTAAATGGGTTCTAAAATATGTATACTGTCTCATTGGTCTTTAGACCCCAAATTTCCAGTGATTAAAATGTCATTGATATTTTTAGCAGCAAATAATAATAATAAACTACCACCTAAGTGTTAGTAAGCCTGAACATTTAAGCCTCTATTAAAAGAAACACATTTTGTTAAGACAAACTTGTAAACTTTTGGTGATTATTATATCTACCTATAGTTTACTCAGCAAAAACAAGGAGATGACTTATAAAGCCTTAAAAAGAATCAGGTAAAACTTCAAAGCATAACACAAAGTGAAAGAAGCAAGTCTGAGAACACTACGTTGTTCATTTTGTCTGCTGTGTGACAAGCTAGAGACAGTATAAGGATCATGAGGGGACGAAGAATAGGTAATCCTCAGATTTTAAGAGCCAGGAAAATTCTGCTTGATACTAGAATATAGGGTATATCCTGTAAGCTTGTCAAACCCATTCAAAAATACAACACCAAGGGTAATACCAATGGCAAACTATAGAGTTTAGGCTCAAAGATGCACACATATAACAGGATAGGAGAATTTGTAAAAACAAACAAACAAAAAAACCCTCCATCTTGATCAATACTGCTGTGAATCTACAATAGTTCTAAGAAATACTCTATTAAGAAGAACGAATAGGAACTGCACATGGCATTACAGGGTTTATAATCCAGGGGTAAAGGTGCTGGGGCAGGAGTTTAAGGCTAATCTTGACTATATAGTAAGATCCTGTTGAAAAAAGTCAAGACTAAATCAATGAGGGAGAGAAGCAGAAAGGGGGGAGAAGAAGGAAGGAAGGAAGAAAGGAAGGAAGGAAGGAAGGAAGGAAAAGAAGGAAGAAAGGAAAGAAAAAAGGAAGGGAAAGAGAGATGGAGGGAGGAAAAAAGAAGGGAATGAAAAAAGAAGCAAGGGGACATAAGCATAAAGAGAGACAGAGACACAGAGATAAAGGGGGGGAAGAAGAAAGGAAAGAAAAAGGGTGGGATGAAGATAAGGGACTATAAAACCTCTGATGAGATAAATGTTTGGTGAATAGAAATTATATAAATAAATATAAAACTTGAAATCAGAACAAAGGCTGAAAACATAAAAGGTATAACAAAATTCTGGGTGGTAGTCAGAATGTGAACGAGTAAGTCATGGCATGAAACAAGCTTTGCCAAAGGGTGAGGCTATGTGAGGCTCTGAGGAGCAATCCACAGAGGGCTCCGGTCTTGGAATGAGCATAATGCACAAGAGATTGTTAGAGATGATGCACATCCCTGCTGGATGGAAGGAAGATTGTGGTGAACACCAGGGAACGATGGACAGTCCCTATCTCACCCCCCTCATCTGCCCCTCTGCCCCAGGGTACAACATACTGTAAGAGTAACTCTCACATGACTCTGAGATTTTTGAACAAAGCGAACTCTAATGCTGCAGTGTGGTGGGTGGTATGTATATTTTCCTCTGGTTTCCATCTGTACCCAAATACAGTTAAACACTGGCCAAGGGTTGCCTGTGTTTACAGATAATACACTCTGCTCTTTCCCGGTTTCAGTTTTAAAGACTAATGGGAAACCAGCGGAGAATTTCTGTAGCAAGAAATAAAATGAGCAACACAAATGAGAACGACCTCAAACTGAACAAAATAATTTGGAAAAATAAGCAATTTAGAAAATTGTTTTATTTTTGTTTAATGTGTATGAGTATTTGCATGTATTCAAAGCACCAGGTGTGTGATGGGTGCCTGGAGAGCCCAGGAAAGCACATCAGATTCTTTAGAACTGGAGTTACAGACAGTTGTGAGCCACCGTCTGTGTTCTGGGAATCGAACCTGGGTCCTCTGGAAGAGCAGCCAGTGCTCTCACCCACTGAGCCGTCCTTGCAGCACCAGGTATGCTAGAGGTGGAACTGTGTTAGTTCCCATGATCTAGAAAACTCAGTATGCTTCGTTCATGAGCAGTTAAAGCAACAGCTGCAAAAGTAAGAAACAATAAAGAATTTTTAAAATTGTAATGATAAGAATTAAAAATTGAATGAAAGGATTGAATGCTAGAGTTAAAAAAATATGCAGAATGTAGTGCAAAAAAAGAATAACAGATGAAATTTTGAGAGAAAAGATAAGTCATAGAAAATCAACCAAGGAAAAGCTAAGATCCAATAAATCCAGAAGCAGGGAATGAAAAAATTAAAATTTTCCTGTGTTGGGCAGAGAGATATAAAACTCAGAGAGAAAGAAATAAATGAAGTAGTAACAGAAAGAAAAAAACCAGAGTAAGAACCAAGAAAATTTTATCTAAAAACATGACTGAACTTTTTCCACACTAGACTTAAATCTCACTGGGCAAACTTCCCATGGACACAAACCCTTCAGCATCTGGATTAGGCAGAGCACCCACAGGCTACAGGGAGTGGAGAAACACAGAAAGTCTGACAAACACACCCTGCTCATGTGGAGGAGGGGATGCCAGAGTAGCACCAACCATTCCCGCATGGGAGGAACTCTGGTTTTATTTTAACCTGAAATACTATTGCTGTTGCATTTATGGATTCTATGTATAGTTTCTATTTGGAAGATTATTGTGCTATTTATCAGTTAACCTAAAAAGAGTGGGCAAGGTACAGAGGTATATGAACTGCAGCAGTTTAGATGGTTTCCCCACTACTGACTTCTCATGAGGAAAGATTACACCTCTTCCATCACTGATGTGGGCCTTCTTTGAGAAGAACATATGTTCCCATGTCTTTGACATTGACCTTATGACCTGCTTTTCTTAATAGAATGTGCAGTGTCAGAATGGTTGGCTGACAAACAACTAGGAGCCTGGGTTTTTAAAGATGGGAACAAGCTTTCCAGTCTCTTCACTGTGATGATACAATGAACCAGTTCTGAAGCTGATCATAGGATTTTCATTTCTTGGCATCTCTGCCTTTGTGTATGTCTTTCCTCTACATGCTTAGTGTTACCCTTGGGACTCCCTCCAAAGACACAAGGGAGTGGAATGTGGTGGTCTCTCATGTTAGTCTCTATATTGACCACCATTTGGCTCCACAGACAGCAAGTATCATTGGTCTGCACTGAAGAGAAGGGGCTGGTGCCAACCAAGACTGCTATGTGACTTAGGGAGGAGTTTTCACTTCCAGCCAGCAAGATTCTGGCAACTCCAGATATACCATCAAAAGGAAACTGTTTCTCCCAAATCCTTGACACGGACATTTTTCTATTCCTGCAGGCCAATGCTTTCATTGGCACCACCTAAAGGACCCACTAACCCTTGCCATGTGCCTAGGTAAACAAGATGTCCATTGCTTTAACATTTCAAATTTCATGTTAGGAGCCATATATAATAAATAAACATAGTGATCCAATCTAAGGCAGGTAAGAGTTTATATATTTTATGAGTTCAAGTATGAGATATAATATGAAGGACACAGTGTTTCACTCCATTAACTGTGAACATCTCTGTGTATCATGAGATTAGAATCGTACTTGTTACTTATCCTTATCAATGATTTCCTATTCAGGGGTCTAGGGGTTCTGCATAGTTCACTTGAGCTAGAAATGAGTGTTGGGGTGAACACTGGTGAGCCCAGTTTTCTAACACAAAAAGCTGTAACCCCTTTAACAATCGCTGAGAATTACTCACATAGTAGAAAATATTATTATGTACCATTATGAATAGAAGACAGTTTATAATTATCATCAGACTGTTTGTTTCTTTGAGAGAGCATCTCATTATATAGACCAGGCTGGTCCCCTTGCCTCAGTATCATCAGTGATGGGGGTCACAGGACTGTGTTGTCACCATAACCAACTTCCCCAGTCATAGCTAATAATGTATAATAGTATAGCTAATAATGTAACCGATTCTGTCTGTCACACATAAAGCCTATAGTTTAAAAGTTAGGTTAGTTAGAGGATTTTTAACTAAAATTTTTGACTAATATGTAAAAAAAGTTGTCCATTTTTGTAGATGTACATATTTATATCTTGATAATGTATACATTGCTAATGTTTACATCATGGTAAATATATATCTTCTCAAATACCATTTTCTTAAGTAGAGGAAACATTTGGTTCCTTCTTGTTTTTCAAAGCATATATTTCTGCCACCTGAAGTCACCTGTTGTGTGACATCATATCACAATTTCTTAATTGTGTATAAATGTCAGTCCCCATCTTTCCCTTACCACACCACTAGTAACCACTGTTCTATTCTCAACTCCTGTGAGATTAGTTATTCAATAAGTAAGTTGTGAAGACTTTATTGAAAAAAGATGTAATTGTGCAGGCAAGGTTCAGAGTGACGTTAAAGTTTTCTTATACATTAAAATGAATGTGAAGTACTTAGTGAAGCAGAGTGAGATTTTCTGATTTTGACAGAACATACTCCTTTCAGTATTACCAGGAACGCATCCCCAAAGCCATACTGAGAGGAAGCCACATTGAATGCACTTGATTTTACATGAGTCGGTATCTCTGTATGTGAAACCATGGTCAACAATTGTCTTTGATGATTTTAATCACAAAAGCTTGGAGATATTTGAAGGTCCATTGCTAAAGAAGAAAGGCCAGATTTGTTTGAGTCCTTAGTGCAGCCCTTAAAATAGATCAAAGTGGCATCCAGAATGAACTGTCATGCGCTGCTCTCAGCAGTCTCGGGGCTCGGCTGACCACAGCCTAAACCCTTCCCCAGCTGTGTGGCATGTGCACTGTAGTGCCACAGTCACTAAGTCAGGCAAGAGTCAGGCCGCACGGATTAACCCGGATCTTAGCTCTGCCTTCCCAAAAAGAGTTCTGAACTCAGCTGCAATTTCAGAAGTCAGTAACTCTTAAAAATCAATCCTGTTGCTGGGTGGTGGGTGGTAGCTTGGTCCTTTAATTCCAGCAGAGTCAGACAGATCACTGGGTTTGAGGGCAGCCTGGTCTACAAAGTGAGTTCCAGGACAGCCAGTGCTACACAGAGAAAATCTGCCTTGTTACAAAAAAAAAAAAAAAAAAGGAAAGAAAAGAAAAGAAAAAGAAAAAAAGGAAGGGAGGGAGGGAGGAAGGGAGAGAGAGACAGAGAGAGAGAAAAAGTAAAACTAATTTTGTACTGTTGTCACAGTTTCTTTTTTTCTTTAAATTTTTTTTTTTACAAATTCCAAGAAATAATAACAACATGAAGACATCACCTTGCAGTCAGAGAAAGATTTGTCGTCCCCCACTCCATGGTGCTTTGCCTTGAGAAATAACATTGAGAAAGCAAAAGAGAAGTAAGGTTACTTATGTTTTCTACCTCTCTAAATACACCTGGATTTTCAGGTGGATCTAAGCTCTTATGGACTCATTATTTCAGTTTGCCTTTGGGCCTCTGGAAATCCCTGTGTAGAGCTGGTATCTGACCCCCAACACATTTTCTCTTTTGTTTTTCCTTCAAGTATCATTTTGTCCTTTGACTAATAATCTGGGATCTATGGTACAAAGGTTAATTTATAGTTTACCTGCTTTTAAATAAAAACTCCTCCATAGTCTTGTGTTCACTGAAGCCAGCGCTATTGGCAGTCAGTAAATAAACTGTAATCAGATTTTCTGGGTGTGACAGTGTGTGCTTGTTGGGATGGATGGATGGATGCTCTTCTGTGACTGTAGGTGTGCGCACACAGAAGGACTCACAGCAGGCTGACTTTGGCAGACATTGGCATCTCTCCTCCAATGCCTCTGCCTTTATTTTGAGACAGGACATCTCAAGGAATTCGTAGCTCATCAGTTTGGTTAACCCAACTGGACAATGGCTTCAAGAATCTGTTTGTGTCGCCTCCTCCAGTCCTATCAGCCCTGGTGACAAGAACCTGCCACTTATCACTCTTCCCTTCTTTTTTTTTTTCTTTTTTGGCTACCATTGCTTATGATTTATTTTTCACAGCATCACCTCAAGACCATGGAGTCACAAAAGGCAATATTTTTTCTTGGTTAACAAAGTAGCAATTATTTGTTGAGGTCTCAACAAATCATTTCTGGATGAAAGATGGCAGTTAGTAAACAGGACAATCATAGTATTTTTAATGGCATTTTCGGTTTTAACTTTCTTTTTCTTCATTCTTTGTGTCTTTCATAGCATGGATCTTGATTCCATTCATTTGCCCATCCCTTCGTATCCACCCTCTGCCCTTGCAACATCCTCCCAAAATAAAATAAATTAAAATTTAAGAGAAATCAATGTTATTGTGGAAGCTTTCATATGACACAGTGAGTCACACAATAAACCCTTTTATCCACATCTCTTTATTTGCAAGTGTTCATGGAAGTGTCATTAGTCTGGTTTGAGGCCTCTGGTTTCTGCTACACGATCGGTGCTGAGCCCTCACTGGAGCTCCTCCGTGGCTACCCTGTGTCAGGAGGTGTTGCAGCTTTGGATCTGCAGGACTGACCCCTGCAAGTGCTCTAGAAGATCACAGATGGGGTAGTCGTTGGGGTGGATCAACTCACAAGCTTGGTTCTGGCCCTGGGTAGTTGCAGGGTTGGCCAGCCCGCCAGCTCTCCCTTGTACTCACACCAGGGTGAGCTCTCCTGTGCTGCCCTGGCTAGTTCATTTTTGAAGAGATGAGCAAGGAGCAGGGCCAGGTCTGCTTTCAAGTCTTCAGGGTCAGCTTGCCCACACCCACCCCTTCATGGCCAGCTCTTTTGTGTTGCCCAGGCAAGGTGGAGGGACAGCTCTCCGGAGTGCTGAAGCTGGTGAGAGGCAGGGATAGCTCTCCCACAGGTGGTAAGGGAAGAGAGGATCTCTCTCCTGCCCACACCACCATATGGCAGATGAGGGGCAGGGCCAGGTCTTCTCCTCCCCTCATGTTTTTGGGGAGGTTCACCCACAGGCCAGTCAGTAGGGTCAGCTCTACTGTGCTGCCCAGAAGATCACTCACATCTTTAAAGACCTTCTTTCTTCTAATTTTATTGGGTGGTCTTTTATTATCACATTTTGTGAACTATTTGCTGTCTACATTTAGACAGCAAATTACAAATACCAGACTTCCAAGTATATGTCTACCTGGACACAGTTTAGAATTTATTTTAAGCTGTCTGTTAAGTCTCTTTTAGTCCCAATAGTAATGGAAACTTCTTTACTCTATATTCTTAAACAATTTGTATTAGGCATTGTCTATTCTTTAAAACATTAAGAAAAATATTTTAAAATCTGTACAATTCTCCTATGAAATTTTTGTCATTTTTAGAAGTAACAATGCAGGGTATTTTGTAATAGTTTTAATTCCTTAAAAATGGAACTGAATATTCAGTTTGCTAGGTTTTTTTTAATTGAGCTACACATTTTCCTCTGTTCCCCTTTCTCCCCCTTCCCTTCTGCTCTCTCCTATGACCCCCACACTCCCAATTTACTCAAGAAATCTTGTCTTTTTCTCCTTCCTATGTAGATCCCTAAATGTCTCTCTTTGCATCCCCTTTGTTGTCTAGATTGGTGGGGTTGTGGTCTGTAGGTTGAATTTTCTTTGCTTTATGTCTATAAGCCACATAAGAATGAGTGCACATTATATTTGTCTTTATGGGTCTGGGTGACCTCACTCAATATGGCTTTTTTCTAGATCCATCCATTTACTTGCATATTTCAAGATGTCATTATTTTTTTTATCATTGTTTAGTAGTCCATTTTCTTTATCCATTCTTTGGTTGAGGGCCATCTAGGTTGCTTCCAGGATCTTACTATTGCAAATAATGTTGCTAAGAGCATAGCTGAGCACATGTCCTTTTGGTAAAATTGAACATCTTTTAGGTACATACCCAACAGCCATATTGCTGGTTCTTGAGGTAGATTGTTTCCTAATTTTCTGAGAAATCACCATACTTATTTGTAAAATGGCTGTACAAGTTTGCACTCCTACCAGCAATCGAGGAGCATTCCCCTTACCCCACATCTTCTCCGACATAAACTGTCATCAGTGTTTTTGATCTTGGCCATTCTGAGATGTGTAAGATAGACTCTCAGAGTTGTTTTGATTTGCATTTCTCTGATGGCTAAGAATGTTGAATACTTCTTTAAGTGTCTTTCAATCATTTGAGATTTTTCTGTTGAGTGTTCTTTGTTTAAGTCTGTACCCCTCTTTTTTTTTTAAACTGGGTTATTTGGTTTTTTTGATGTCAAGTTTGGAAAATGGAAAAATCTTCCAAGCTCTTGTATAGGTAGAATTAACATAGTAAAAAAATGATGACTTTGCCAAAAGCAATCTACAGATTCAATGCAATGCCCATCAAAATCCCAGTAAAGTTCTTCACAAAACCTGAAATAATAATACTCAACTTCATATGAAAAAATAAAAAAAAACTAGGATAGCCAAAAAAAAAAATCTTGTATAATACAGGAACTTCTGGAGTTCCCTGACTTCAAACTCTACTACAGAGCTACAGGCTGAAAACAGCCTAGTATTGGCATAAAAACAGATAGGAGGACCAATGGAAATGAATCAGATATTTGGATATCAATCCACACATACGAACACCTGATTTTTGACAAAGAATCAAAAAATACAAAATGGAAAAAAGAAAGCATATTCAATAAATGGTGCTGGCATAACTGGATATCAATATGTAGAAGAATGAAAATAGATCCATATCTATCACCATGCACAAAACTCAAGTCCAAATGGATCGAAGACCTCAACATAAAACCAACCACACTGAACGTCGTAGAAGAGAAAGTGGGAAGTACACTTGAACTCATTGGCACAGAAGATCACTTCCTAAATAGAACCCCAGTAGCACAGACACTGAAAGAAACAATAAACTTTCCTGAAACTGAGAATGTTTTGTAAAGCAAAGACATGGTAAACAAGATAGAATGGTAGCCTACAGAATGGGGAAAGATCTTCTCCACCAACCTCACATTAGACAGAGGCTTGATCTCCAAAATTGTCAAAGAACTCAAGAAACTAGACATATGAAGAACAAATAATCTAGTTTTTAAATAATTTATGGAAATTTAGTTTTTTAGAAAATTGTCAGTTTCAAATACATTGAATATAGTATTCTTCTTTGTGTATATTTTACTCTGTTATTCTGTTATTGTGATAATTTGCTAATTCTACTCTTTGTAAAATACTTGTGATTTTAGTCTCTAGTATCTTTCTCTCTCTCCCCCTTTGCCCCCCTTTTCTCAAGACAGGGTTTCTCTGTAGCTTTGGAGCCTGTCCTGAAACTAGCTCTTGTAGACCAGGCTAGCCTCGAACTCACAGAGATCTGCCTGCCTCTGCCTGCCGAGTGCTGGGATTAAAGGCATGCGCCACCACTGCCTAGCGATTTTACTCTCTTAACTAATATTTTCAAGTTTTTGATTTCAGTTTCTTCCAGAGAGGAAACATTGGCTCTTGTATTCTTGGGTTTTTTTTTATACATTTTGTCTCTTATTTAAATAGCATTCCTCCCAATTGTGTTTCAATTAAGCTATTAATGTTTATAGTTTCCTGATGCGAATACTACTGTAGTAATTTTCAGGCTGTCTTTGCTTGAACTGAATGAACTAAGGCTACAAATTCCCATGTAAATATTTTGGACTCCGTACACACACATTTTAATAGCACGCTTTTGTTGTCACTAAACCCTGGCATTCACTATAATGCTTGCACATTTTTTTTATTTGCTCTATAAACTACTTAAAAGGGTATTCTCGATTTTTAAATATAATATCTCGACTAAGGTAGAAGGTTTAATTTTATGGTGGCTAAATATGTACTCTGCAAAGTGTAAATCTGGTTGGGACTTCCTTTGTGGCCCACTAATTGACAATATTTGTAAATAGTTCCCTATGTCACTGAAAATAATGTGACTTTTTGGTTTGGTTTTGTTTGTTTCATTTCTTTGTGAGCATAACATTTCACCTCCTTCTTAAAATACTTTTTTTTTTTAACTATAGAAATTCAAATCTGAAGCCATAACTCCTTCAACTTAACTTTCTAAATAAAAAATATTAAATTTCTCATTTTATGATTTTATAATTTTCTTTCTGTATTCTTAATTTTAACTTGCATATTTTAAGGCTTTATTGTTTAATTCATATTAATTGCAGTATTGGTATAATTGGGGGAAGGGCTTTTATTGCAGAAAGTAAATCGTTTTTCTTGGGTTCTGTCTCATTTTCCTTTCATGACTGTGCTAATTTTCCAGATTTCCACCATCTAATCTACTCTCAGAAAGTTGTTCTTCTGTAGCTCTAAAGGAGACAGTCCAGCCCAACAGACCTGAGCTTGGCAGTACAGATCTGCAATTCCAGTTCTGAGGCTGAGGCAATTGGGGCTTGAGTGTAAGCCAAGATATAGGGTACATCAAATTGGAGGCAACACATCCCCAAGTAGTGCAACTCCATCTAAAACACAAAACCATGGACACAAGCGAATCCAAACTCAGTGTTGTGGCATCAAAAGCAGGGTGCCAGCAGGGACACCCTTCCTTCCAGTGATGGAAGAAAAGCTTCCTTTAGTCCATCCATCTACTGGTGGCTGTTTTGAATCCTTGGCTGGTGCCTTCATCACAGCAGTCTCTACATGAGAGGAGCCAGTCCCTTCAGATCTTTTCATGAATCTTGTGCACCCTTCCTGTAAATATATTTGGATTTTCCTCCATTGAATTGAGGCCACATTTTTGTTACATGATGACCTTAAGTTATTCCTGTTGTAGGTCTTTGCGCCACTGAAGATCACTTGTTACCTGTCCTTCTTGAAATTTAACTGGCACAGCACTACTAAACACCATAATCTGTGCTCAGTGGGCAGAAGGAACAGTAACCAATAGGAGGGAGTGATGGTTAATCCCAGCTCCAGTGGGTGAGATCTAGAAGCACCTGGGAGACAGGACTCAGGGAATACTAGTGGAGGATCATCTCAGTTAGGTTAACTGAGGAGGGAGGACCTACCCACTACGTGTATAACCATTCCCTAGGCTCTATTAGGAGGGAGAAATGAGATGGCCAGCGGGCACTAATTGCTCTCTCTTTCTTCACCATGGATGCAATGTGGTCAGCTGCCTCCAGCCCCTGCTGCTCTGTGACTCTCCAAGGCAAGCATAACCTCCAACTTCGAACCTTTCTTTAATTGCCTTTATCGGGCATTTTCTCACAGTAATAAAAAAAGCGATGAAGACAAGCGGGTTTTCAAGTGCTCTGGTAAAGTTTAGCTGCAGCCATCAGCAATGACTCTTTCAACCACCAAACGTGTAGATTGAGGTTAGGTCTGGAGACTCAGAATTTACTAATTGGTCAGAAGTGATGGAGTGGTAGTGAGGGAAGGGTGGGGTGGCTACATTGGCATGACAGTAAGGTGCTGTAGCTTGCATGGCGTCTGCACTGGGAAGACTGTTGTCTTTCGCCCCCAGACTCCACCCACACTCATGCATAGTGGAAACCAACCAAGAGGGATGCGGTGTGAAACTCGGCAGAAGTGTGCGGGGTCCTAAAAGCCTGGATGATGCATTTTTCTAGGCCAGAGCACTGTTTAAAGAAATGAGTTTGTGGCTTGGAGCTACAGGTAAACAGGCTCGACTTCATGAATTACAGGTGTATGGACGGTTCCTTAGGGCCAAGGATTTAAATTCATACCGCTGAACAGTTTTTAAAAGCTTGAACACATTATTTTATTTGTATGCAAATGTGAGCTGCTAATTTCAAATGAGTCTTAACTATTTATTTAAGTCGTCCCCGGGGTTCTCTACTTGAACACAATTTGCTAGCAGTTACTTTGAGTACTAGATGCAGTAGGAAAAGAATAAACTGTGCGCTTAAATTAACTCTGTTGGCGCAGGTTCCTTACAGAGTCAAGAACTCAGCTGCTCTCACACACTCAATACCCTTTTCAGCAAATGTGAGATTTTGAGGGGACGATGGAAGTCTCTTAGATATAAAAACGAAAACGGTGAGAGCATTTCGAACAGTTATGTTTTTGACCTTGACCTAAGCCAGTATGTTATATGTTATTAAGCAATGTTTTAGAAGATGGCATTCAGTGATTCCAGAAAGCTGGCAGCACGGCAGTGTGAATTTGGAACCTCAGGTGGAACTCCATCTAGTCTTTCTCAGCAACCTTGCTTGTAGGTTGCCATATTGGGCATGTGGCAAGATGAACCCGGAACCTTGGGCGAAGATCCATCTAGTCGTTCTCAGCAACCTTGCTTGCAGGTTGCCATGCTGCACAACCCCAGTGGGTTGTATATTCAAAGACAGGAGCTAATGGGGTATCTTGATTGATTGGTTTTGCCTCAAATGTGGACACTTTACTCCCCATCAATGCTGTTGGCAACAGCAGAGATCTCTGTGATTGAAGGTTGTTTGCCTGTTGTCTTCTTTGTGATCCTCAGCATGTAAAGGTGACAGAAGGGTTTTGTCTTCTTTTCCAATGAGGGTAACACAGAACCACTGAATACAGCGCCTTCATTCCAGATGTTAGCAGCTCTGGGTAGAAGATGCTTTGGAGCTAGCAGAGTGGGTGGCAGAACCAGACATCAAAATATAGGTCTGCGGAATTATTTTAGAATTCTTTTTTCCATAGTATTCTGTTTTGAATACTGTTTGCTGAGTCATTTAAGCATTTGAAACTATATCCAAGTTCATTATTGGGGTAAATCTCTCTTTGAAAGATTTTTTTATTACTCCAACAAAATAAGTGTAACTGATAATTCAATGTAACTATCACAATGGAAGACATTTTACATTGCCTGCATATAAATTTACCTAATATTAAAATTACTACCCATTTGCATGATTAGCAACTGAGAAAAGAAGGGATCTTATTAAATGGGGAAGCCTGTGGTTCCTCTTAGCAAAAGAAAAGCATGATATTTGAGAGAAGAGATATTGTGGGGATGCAGCTATGAAATTTAGCTAGAAGTCTGATGGAAGATATAGGGAATATGATCTATATATTTTTATTTCATGTGTATTGATGTCTCACCAGCATGTATGTCTGTATGAGGGTATTGGATCCCCTAAACCTGGAGTTCAGACAGTTGTGAGTTGCCATGTGGGTGCTGGGAATTAAACCTGGGTCCTCTGGAAAAGTAGCCAGTGATCTTAACTTCTGAGACACGTCTCTAGCCCCAGATGTAGGTCATTTTTACAAGGCTTTTTATGCAAGCTCACCTTAGTACCCACCATCTACAGTGATGTGTGCTATTATCTCCAGGGTACAGGTGAAGAATTTTTTCTTTATTGTTAAAAGAAAAATTTACACTTCCTCTCCTTGTCCCAGCCCTCCCACTCCCCCACTACCCCACCTCCCTCC